>JAODAL010078760.1:0-12806 GCA_025379985.1 Phyllomedusa bahiana | reverse complement strand
TTTTAGGATGCCCCACTGTATGATTTCTTTTAGGATAGTCCTTGGTGTGATTTCTTTTAGGATAGCCACGTATGATTTTTTTTAAAGGATGGGTTTTTCAGTGTTATCACACGGATTATCCCCATTTCACTGTTACTTTTTTTTTTTAAACAGTGAGCCCCAAAAAAGGGGTTCAGCAGGAAAAATCATCCCATCTTCCCAAAAAACCAAAGGGTCTTAATTCCTATCTCCAAGGGATGGGGCCCCCCCCCCCACCTCCTCCAGCTGCCAAGTCTAAATTCAGACTGACCATCTCACGCCCCTCCTCTGGCCGCACGAGTTTCCAGCCCAACGGTCAAGTAAACGGCGGCTCTGTGAAACCAAGTTTAACTTTAAAAAGAGTCGCCCGTGGTAAAAACCCCAAACTTGCTGACCCCCTATTTCCTAAAAAGAAAGGGGGGTGGCGGAAAATGTGGTGGTTTTAAATTTCCCGGGCAGCGTCGGAGCTGTCAGCAGAGGCCTCCTTGTCTACAACAAACCCTGAGGAGGAAGAAATGGCCTCCACTAAACCCAAGGAAATCAGCATTTTCCACAGGATGTTCAAGCTGGATAAGAAGACGCAGCCTGAGGTGGTGATAGGAGAGGAGAAGATGCAGCCGGAGGGGGGAATAGGAAAAGGGGAAGGTGCGCCTGAGGTGGGGGATAGGGGAAGAAAAAGGTGAGCCTGAGGTGACAAATAAACCAACCGGTGGTCTTTAAATTTTAAACCAAAGTGCGGGGCCTGAAAGAGTCCTCCCCAAAGCAATGGCCTCCAGCCCAAGGTGAGAAACCCAAATTGACAACTTAGATACGTACAATATAAAAGTCATTGCTTGAAGGAGATTGGGCCCCATTTATTAAAGTTGTCTAATAGTAAGACTGTCTGTGTTGTCCATAGCAACCAGTTCCTATACAGCTCTGAAAAAATTAAAGCTGTGATCTGATTGGTTGCAAAGGGAAGCTCTGACTGGGGGCTATAGGCGAGGGGGACAGTCTAAACCTAGACTCAGCCCTCATAATGAAAAAAACAGTTTGGACTGTCCTTGTTGCCCATAAATAATCAATCAGACTCAAAAGCAACCAGGGATCTTTAGCAACCAATCTTTCTTGAACCCCTATTTTAGGTTTTCCCCAGTACCCTGAGAACAAACCTCTCCGGACTGGCCTGTTGCAGTGGGGCAATGGAAACTCTGGGATATGGTAGACCTAGACCTCTTTTCAGCGGAAAGGCAGAGACAGAGAGGCATATAAAGTATGTTCAGTGATGCACAGTAGATTTGGGGCCCCAGGAATCAACTCCACTGGAAGTTCCCAAGAATGAACTCCACGGGGGTTTCCCCAAAAAAACCAATCTCCCACGGGCCCCCCAAGAATCAACCCCAAACTGGGGGGCCCCAAAAACAACTCCACTGGGGGGCCCCCAAGAATCAACTCCAGGGGTTGGCCCTCATAATAATCTCTACGGGTGGCCCCAAAAACAACTCCATTGGGGGCCCCCAAGAATGAACTCCACTATCCCCCCAAAATCAACTCCACGGAAAGACCGCAAGAGTAATCCCCGGGGGGCCCCCAAGAATCATCTCCACTCATGACCCCAAGAACCCAAACCCAAAGGCTGGGCCCCCCAAAAAATGAAATTACTGGGGGCCCCCCAATTTGGGGGAAACTCCCACTGGGGGCCCCCAAAAATCATCTCCACTGGGGGGCCCCCAAAAACCCAACCCACGGGGGCCCCAAAGAATCAACTCCATTTTGGGCCCCCAAGAATAAACCCTTCCCCTTTTTGGCCCCATAAATTCATTCTACTGGGCCCCAAAAAATCACCCCTCCATGGTGGCCCCCCAAGAATAAACCCCAAATTTGGGGGCCCCCAAAGAATAAACTCCACTGGGGGGCCCAAAAAAAACTTCATTTGGGGGCCCCAAGAATAAACTCCATGGGGGCCCCCAAGGGATCTTCTTCCCTTTTTGGCCCCCAAAGGAATCATCTCCACTGGTGGCCTAAGTGATCATCCCCCCATGGTGGGCCCAAAAATTAAACTCCACTGGGGGGCCCCCAAGAATAAACTTCACGGTGACCCCAAAAAAACCCCATCTCCATTGGTGGCCCCAAGAATCATCCCCCATGGTGGCCTCAAGGATCTTTCTCCACTGGTGGCCCCCAGGGAATCATCCCCCACAGTGGCCCCAAGAATAAAACTCCCCGGGGGGGCCCCCCGAATCCCTCCACGGGTGGGCCCAAAAATCAATCCACTGGGGGAAACCCCCAAGAAAAAACCCACTGGGGGCCCCCAAGAATCAATCCCTGAGGGGCCCCAAGAATCACCCCCCACGGGGGGCCCCCAAAAGAATAAATTCCACTGGGGGCCCCAGGAATCAAACTCCACTGGGGGCCCAAGAATCAACTCCACTTGGTGGCTCCAAAAAACCAACCCCAAATGGGGGGCCCCCAAAGAATCACTTCCACTGGGGGGGGCCCCAAAAATCAGCTCCACGGGGCCCCCCCAAAAGAATCAACCCCAACTGGGGGCCCCTCATAAATTTCACCCTTCAAATGGGGGCCCCCAAAAATTTAAAACTCCATTGGTGGGCCCCAAAAAATGAACCCACTAGGGGGCCCTAAAAAACCAACTCCACTGGTGGCCCCCAAAAGAGTCATCCCCACTGGGGGGGCCCCAAGAATCACCCTCCACTGGTGGCCCCAAAAAATTTCATCCCCATCATGACCCCCAAAAATCATACCCATTTGTTTGGTCCCCAAGAAAAATTTTACTGGGGGGCCCCGGGTTTTTAACTCCACTGGTGGGCCCAAAATATCTCCCCCTGGTGGGCCCCCAAAAATAAATCCCCACGGGTTGAGCTCCAAGAATCATTTTCCAAAAGGTGGCCCCAAAAATCATCTCCATGGGGGGCCCCCAAAATTTTTTCCCTGGGGGGCCCCAAAGAATCTTCTAAAACCCCCCCAGGGGACCCCCAAAAAATCATATCCACTGCTGGCCCCAAAAAATAAAATTTCCTGGTGGCCCCGGGTTTTGAACTCCACGGGTGGGCCCAAAAATCATTCCACGGTGGGCTCCAAAAACCCAATCCTCCCCTGGGGGAGCCCCAAAGAAACATCTCCACTGGGGGCCCCAAGAATCATCCCCAAATGGGGGCCCCCAAGAATCAACTCCATGGGGGCCCCCAATAAATTCATCCTCCTGGTGCCCCCAAGAATAAAATACACTGGTGGGCCCCCCAAGAAAAAATTTCACTGGTGGGCCCCCAAAGGGTTTCCCCCTCTCCCCCTTTTTGGGGCCTATGAATCACCCTCTACTGGTGGCCCCAAAAATAAACCTCCATTGGGGGGCCCCCCAAGAATGAACTACCCACTAGGGGGCCCAAGAATCAGTCCACTGGTACCGCAAGAGTTTTTTCCACTGGGGGCCCCAAAATAATCCCAACTGGGGGCCCTAAAGAATCATCTCCATCATGACCCCAAGAATCTATCCACTGCTGGTCCCCAAGAAAAATTTATTTGGGGGGCCCCCAAAGTTTAAACCCCCACTGGGTGGGGCCCAAGAATCATCTCCACTGGGGGGGCCCCAAGAATAAATTTCCACTGGAAAGCCCCAAAAAATTAAAACCCCACGGTGGCCCCAAAGGGAATCAACTCCACGGGGCCCCAAGAATAAACTCCATGGGGGCCCCAAAAATCATACTCTCCTGGTCCCCCCAAGGGAATAAACTCCACTGGGGGCCCCAAGGGAAAAATTTAAACGGGTGGGCCCCAAAAAATTCATCTCCACTGGTGGCCCCAAGAATCATTCCTTTTGGGGGGGCCCCAAAAATTTCATCCCCACTGGTGGGCCCCCAAGAATCACCCTCCATGGTGGCCCCAAGAATCATCTCCACTGGGGGCCCCCCAAGAACCCAACTCCACTGGTGGTCCAAGAATCAACTCCACGGGTGGCCCCAGAAAATCATCTCCACTATTTGGCCCCAAGAATCAACCCCACTGGTTTTGCCCGGGAATCACCTAAAAGGGGGGAGCCCCAAGAAAAAACTCCACTGGTGGCCCCAAGGAATCAATCCACTGGTGGCCCCAAAAAATCAACCCCCGGGTGGGCCCAAGAATCAACCCCCTTGGGGGCCCCCCAAGAATCCCCTCCACTGGGGGCCCAAAAAAGAATATTCCACTAGGGGGCCCCCAAGGGAATAAACCTCCACGGGGTGGGCCCCCAAGAATCTTTCCCCACTGGGGGCCCCAAAGGAAAATCAATCCATTTGGTGGCCCCCCAAGAATCAACCCCCACGGGTTTTGGGCCCCAAAAATTAAAACTCCATTTGGTGGGCCCAAGAATAAACCCCCAAATGGTGGCCCCAAAATCAACTCCACTGGGGGGCCCCAAGGAATTTTTTTCTCCCCCTGGTTCCCCAAGAATCATCTCCAGGGGGGCCCCCAACAATCATCTCCACTGGTGGTCCCAAGAATCATCTCCACTGGTGGCCCCAAGAATTAACTTCAGAGATGGACCCTGACCTGCTGTGATCTGTAAGAGCACGGCCCCTGTGTCGCTGTATATCAGACAGTGCTTTGTGGTGAAGTTATAACATCTTTAATTTTGCTCACTTCAGGCTAGAGCAGATACAGCAGTTAATATCCTCAATATACGGCGGCGACATTCACATAACACGGGACTAATCCCTCATCTCAGACATCACTACAACCCCGGGGCGATCCCCGGGGGGGGGGGGGGGGGGGGGGGGCCCCTCTGGAAATAGGGGATACCGGGAAAGCGCGGGATGGGTTTTTTAAAAGGGGGGTAATTTTCCCAAACCGTGGCTGACGGGTTCCCGGAAAAGGGGGAAATGTCACATGAGCAAAACAGAGCCAAAAATGTAAACAGGGGGGCAGCGGGGGTTATTTAGGAAGTTTTTGATTGTGCAAAAGGAGAAGATCACCCCTTAGACTGAGCGGGTCGGGGGCCCATCCCTTCCCGAGGCCTCGGGGGCCCAAATGAAACGGGCAATGAGGGGCCCCCATGAGGACCCCGGGGGCCCCGGGGCCCCCGAGGGGCCCTTTCTGAGGGGGAAGCACCGGGGGGCCAAAAACTTTTAAGGCGGGCAGCCCCAATCTGTGAACATTAGGGGGCGCCATCACAGGTGTGCCAAAGGGGTTTCCACAAAACGGCAGTTCCACCTACTAACACTAGAAGGGCTATCACCTAGCTGCCCCAAAATGGGTATTAAAGGGACCCCTGCACAAATAAGCTAAGTACCCTATAAAGTCCAGTCTATGATCAATCAGTTCTGATAGTTCAGAACATACAGAGCTGCAGTGGCGGTGTCTGGACTATTAGAAGATAAACCAGTCCATATAATGAGAGTCTCTAGTGGGGTCCAGGACAAACTTTTGGGTATGTGGCAGACCAGTGGATGCTTTTCTTTGGGTCATTGGGTGGGCCAAACTGTGGGCCCCCCCTGTATAGCCTGGGGACACCCCTCCGCCCTTTGTTCCCCATAAAAAGACCCCCTTTAATTTTTTTGTACTTAAACAAAATCCACCTCTCACTCACGCCGACGTCACTGAAACAACACTTCAGCAGTGAAGACAATGGTGTCAGTGAGAGGGGGCAGCAGAATGGCCTCGTCCCCCCCACACCGGACCCTCAGCATTAACATGCAGAAATGCCACATATGTCGCCACATACAGGACATGTCTATTGTTCTACAGCTGCTAATGAGATGCAGAAATGTCCGACAGCAGCAGCTATACTGGAGCGGGTGGCACCTACCCGGAAATATCTATATACATGATTGATACCGAAGGAGGGATGGATGGATAGATAGATAGATAAAAGGGGTAGATAAAAGAATTTGGATAGATAGATTGGGGATAGATAAAAGATATGAGATAGAATAGTAGATAATAGTTTGATAGATAGATAGATAGATAGATATGAGATAGATAGGGTTTGGGTTTGTTAAAATAGATAGTAGATAATAGATAGATAGATAGATATGAGATAATTTGGGAAAGAGATAAAATAGAAAATAGATAAAAATAGATAGATAGGGGTAGATAATAGTTTGATAAAAAAATAGATAGATAATTTAAAAGATAGGTTTGATAGATAGATAAAGAGATAGATAGATATTTAGATAGATTTGATAGATATGAGATAGATAAAAATATGAGATAGTTAGATTTTTTTTTTTGAGGGGGAAAAAATTTTTTAATTGATAATAGATAGGGGATAGATTTTTAGATAGGGTAGATAGGAGATAGATTTTTAGGGTAGTAGGGTTTGGGGATAAAATAGATAGATAGATATGGATAGATAGTAGATAGACAATAGAGATAGATAGATATGAGTTTGATAGATAGAAGGGTAGAAAAAGGGTAGATAGAAGATAGATATAGATAGAAAGGGTATGGATAGAAAAATTTTGAGAGATAGAAAATTAGATGATAGATATTAGATAATAGATGATAGATTAAAGATATGAGATAGATTGAAAGATAGATTAGATAGAATAGATAGATAGATAGTAGATAGGGTAGATAGAAAAGATAAGATAGATATGAGATAGATATAGATGATAGATAGATAGATAGTTTGATTGGGTTAGAAATAAAGGATAGATAGATAGATAGGAGATTTGATATTTTGTTTGACAGATAGATAAAATAAAAGTTAAAATAGATTGATAGAAGATAGGGTATGAGATAGATAGAAAATGAGATAGTAGATAGATAGATAGGGTAGATAGGAGTAGATATTAGATAGACAAATAGATAATAAAATAGATAGAAGATAGAAGATTTATTTTGAGATAGATAGATAGATATGAATAGATAGATAGAAAAGATATTTGGTTTGATAGAAAATGAATAGATAGGATAGATAAAATAGATAGATAATTTTAAAAATAGATATGAATAATAGATTTTAATTTTTTTTTTTAAAGTAAAAGAAGGAAATTTGAGATAATAAATTTGATAGTTTTGATGGATGGATAGATAGGTTGTTTGATAGATTGATAGATAGATGATAGGAGATAAATAGATAGATAAAATATGAAAAATAGATAGGGGGGATAGATAGATATGAGATAGATAGAGAGGGAGAGATATGAGATAGATAATATTTGATAGTTTGATGGATGGATTGATATGAGATGCATGTGAAAAAAAGTGGAAGGAAATTAAAGGATAATAATTTATTGGTAATAAAATTATAATAGTGATATAATAATAAAAGGGAAATTTTAAAACTTTTGTAATTATATTAAATAATATTAGTTAGATAAAAGGATAGATATTATTAGAAAAGATAATGAAAGGGGTATATAAAATAATATAATTAATAATAATAATAAAATAATAATAAAAATAATAATTTAAAAAATAATATATTAATAATAATTTCAAATAATTAATAATAATAGTATAAAAAAATAATAAAAATTAGGTCCCCAAACCCCCCCCTTGGAACGGCCCACTTCCTTAGATAAAGGAATTTTTTCCCCAGTAATGTGAAAGGGGAGCTGATTTTCTTCCCTGTCCCCCGGGGTTCAGCAAAAATCTGTGGGCCCCTACAGAACAAGTTGGGTTTTTAGAGGGAAAAAAAAACCCGGAACCCCAAAAATTATGGAATTTTAAAACTGTTGAAAATTCAGGATGGGTGAAAACCCAAAGGGGCAATAGGGTGCCCCTTTACCCGGAGAAATTTAACACCAGCAGGGGCTGTAGGTGTGGTGTCCCTTGAAGTGGACAGTGCGCGCGCCCGTTTTTAGGAGCAAAAGTTTTTTCCCCCAAACTGCAGGCAGGGGGGCAAACGAGATCACAGTTTTACAGTGATAATGGCCCTTTAAGGCTGTTAAAAACCGGGAGCTACCCCGGGGTTTGGGGATCGCTGCTATAAAATTTTATGAAAGGGGCCAGGTCTCGGGCAACGAGAAAATGTGGTGTCCGCAGGACGGACTGGGGCACATTCATGGGGGGGCGGAGCAAATTTCCCCCCCAGTGACCCGTCGCCCCCCAAAAAGTAACTGGGCCCAAAATGCATAATAACCATATAAACTCCCGGAACCCCGAGAATGCAGGGTCGAAATTTCAGCTTCCATTTTTGACAAATTCCAAATTTCTAATAGGGGTAAAGGGGCTTTTTCTCCCGTCACATTTCCCAAACTGCAATTTATAATCCTGCTGCTTTTCCTTGGGAACTCCCCATTCCCCTTTATCTTATGGGGGCATTTTGAGAGATCCGGGCGACTTTTCTGATTTTTTTGGGGGGCCTTTTTTTTTGCGCGCAAATTTGTAGTGTTGGATGCCCTGAATTTTCTGAAAAATTTTTTACCCGTGGGTCCTAGATTTTTTTGCTTTCCCAGCAAAAAGCGACACTTGTGGGTCAGGTAAACCCCTTGTAAAGTGCTCTCCCCTTTCCCAGCTAATTTGGCCCCGGGGTTTGCCGCCCATGAAGAAAAAAATGTGTAGCTTCGAAAGGGGTTTTAGTTTACCGCCCCCCAGCCGTTCCCCCCCAAAAACAGGTTTCATTAAAAGTGCTGCGGGCCCCCCTGTAATACCCCCGACACTGGGGTTTCCCTGATTTCAAAAAACAAAAAGGGGGTTTCACAAGGTTTTTTTTGGGGTTTAAAAAAAAGCCAATTTCTGCCGCACCCTGTTTATACAAGTGCCCTCCACCAGGTTCTTTCCACTAAAAAAAAGTCCCCAATGTTTTAAAAATATTTAGAGGACCTGTGGGCCCACCGAAGGGGGGCCTGGGGGGCCCAACAGTGGGGTTCATCCCGCCCGAACCGAAGTGGAGTTGATTCTTGGGGCCCCCCAGTGGGGGATGAAATTTCCCGGGGCCACCATGGGGTTGATTCTTGGGGCCCACCCCGTGGAAAATATTCTTGGGGCCCCCCATGGGGCGAAAATTTTTGGGGCCACCAATGGAGTGTTTTTTGGGGTCACAAAATGGGGATGATTTCCCTTGGGGGCCCACCAATGGCGTTGACTTTTGGGGCCCAACAGTGGAGGTGATTCTTGGGGCCACCAGTGGAGGTGATTCTTTGGGCCCACCAGTGGAGCTGATTCCTGGGACCCACCGCTGGAGCTGATTCCTGGGGCCACCACTGGAGCTGATTCCTGGGGCCACCACTGGAGATGATTCTTGGGGCCACCAGTGGAGCTGATTCCTGGGGCCACCACTGGAGATGATTCTTGGGGCCACCAGTGGAATTAATTCTTGGAGCCACCACTGGAGATGATCCTTGGGGCCCACCACTGGCGTTGACTTTTGGGGCCCACTAGTGGAGTTGATTCTTGGGGCCACCAGTTAAGTTGATTCCTGGGGCCCATTCTACAGTTACTGTACACACCTCAGATGCCTCTTGCTTTCTGCCTCTCTTTCTCTGATTTTCTCCCTGAATATTAGCTTTAGGCTATGCTTAAGGGTTTCCCCTGCTCCCCTGTCGGCCAGTCCAAGCCTCCCTGTGACCTCTCCTGACCGCTCTGTGTTAGTAAATCCTCATGTTCCCTGTGATATAACAATCCTGGAGCCTCTTCTCTTCTATCTCTGTGCTGTGCTGTTCCTCTGTTATTCCTCCTGGAAATGTATCACTGAATCTGTCATCTGGGTGTTACCATTCCAGACCTCAGAGGGGCGTGTCACTGCACACATTGACTGTCTGCAGTAATTGGATAATGTCAGACGGTGCAGAGACAACGCCCCAATTGGTAACACCCACCTGACAGATTCAGTGATACATTTCCAGGAGCAGAAACAGCACAGCACAGAGTTATAGGAGAAGAGGCTCCAGGATTGTTATATCACAGGGAGGACAAGGATTTACTAACAGACCTGTTTGGAGGGGGCACAGGGCTTCTTTAAACCCCCATTTATAGTACATTATTACACCCGCCCTTAGGTTACGCTCCTTTAAAGTCCAATCTATGGCAAAATCTGACAAAAAAGGTTGGTTCTATGCAAATGTAGTGCAAGGCTGCACTATGGTAGCACAGATAACTAGCTAGAGCAGGCCATTGTGAGTGCAGCTTTGGATGTGACTAGAGTATGAGGTTTTACATCAATTGCCCAAGCAATGATGATATCTCAATATTATCCCAATGGATACTGCAGCAGGGCAGGGACAGAGCCATAGAGATCTATAGGTCAGATGTTGTCCGGATTTACCGCACGTATACGCTTTCTGCATCGGACACACAAGCGCGGTAGATGACCGCCATGTACGGCGCAGTCCACAGAGAAGGGACAGTGTTGCAGCCGCTGCATAATCGGCCATTGAAGAAGTCTGACCCAGTAACATGGACACGTGTCCCATCTCGCAACTGGTGAACTGCGCCAAATAAAAGGGGGTTTGTGTGAGCAGCGCCCGGCTCTGCTCTGCAGGACAGAACGTTACTCCAGCCATTGGTAAATCGTGAATACATTAAGGCCAATAACAATGCCCGGACAATGGCCGATTGTTCCCTCCATGTGGGATCAAGAATGACAGGAATTAGGATTGTGCGAGGAACGAGGCGAATGAGGAACAGGCTGCGCTGAATAAACAGGATCTGTCTCTCCCCACAGGGCGCAGAGGATTACGACCAGGCAGCCAGTGCACAGCAGCAGAGCGCAGCTGAGGCAACACAGAACACTCCACCTGCGCAGCTGCACCCAGTCATGAGCTTCTTCAGGACACTGGTAAGTGGCTGTGGCATCTGGCACCTACCATGGAGAGGGTTAGGGCTGGGGAAAGGCGACTCGTCCCAGAGGCTTGCAATCTAAACACAATGCAGTCATCAGGCTGGAGGGGCTCTGAGCAGAGGTGAATATAGAGGTGCTTGTCAGAGAAACTATAGGGTTAAGCGATTTCTCTATTATTCACTATAATATTCACAAGTTTTAAAGGTTCATATTTCTAAGGCTTAGGAGTTTGTCATTTGGCACTCATAAGACTAATGCAAAATATTGTCTCTGGTATTACATGGGACTGACTGCAGGTGACAGCTGTACTCGAAGAGTTATCACTGTGTTATCTGTGGTGTTACATAGGACTGCAGGTGACATCTACTACATTATCTGTACTCGGAGAGTTATCACTATGCTGTCTGTGGTGTTACATAGGACTGCAGGTGAAAGCTGTGCTCGGAGAGTTATCACTGTGTTATCTGTGGTGTTACATAGGACTGCGGATGACATCTATTACATTTTCTGTACTCAATGTGTTATCACTGTGTTATCTGTGGTGTTACATAGGACTGCAGGTGACATCTACTACATTATCTGTACTCGGAGAGTTATCACTGTGTTATCTGTGGTGTTACATAGGACTGCAGGTGAAAGCTGTACTCGGAGAGTTATCACTGTGTTATCTGTGGTGTTACATAGGACTGCAGGTAACATCTACTACATTATCTGTACTCAGAGAGTTATCACTGTGTTATCTGTGGTGTTACATAGGACTGCAGGTGAAAGCTGTGCTCGGAGAGTTATCACTGTGTTATCTGTGGTGTTACATAGGACTGTAGGTGACATCTACTACATTATCTGTAGTCAGAGAGTTATCACTGTGTTATCTGTGGTGTTACATAGGACTGCAGGTGACATGTACTACATTATCTGTACTCAGAGAGTTATCACTGTGTTATCTGTGGTGTTACATAGGACTGCAGGGAACATCTACTACATTATCTGTACTCAGAGAGGTATCACTGTGCTGTCTGTGGTGTTACATAGGACTGCAGGTGACATCTACTACATTATCTGTACTCGGAGAGTTATCACTATGCTGTCTGTGGTGTTACATAGGACTGCAGGTGACATCTACTACATTATCTGTACTCGGAGAGTTATCACTGTGTTATCTGTGGTGTTACATAGGACTGCAGGTGACATCTACTACATTATCTGTACTCGGAGAGTTATCACTGTGTTATCTGTGGTGTTACATAGGACTGCAGGTAAAATCTATTACATTATCTATGCTGTTACATAGGACTGCAGGTGACTTCTATTGCATTATCTCTGCTGTTACATAGGACTGCAGGTGACTTCTATTACATTATCTGTGCTGTTACATAGTACTGCAGATGACATCTAGTACATTATCTGTGCTGGTACATAGGACTGCAGGTGACGTGTACTACATTATCTGTACTCTGAGAACTAGCACTTTGTTATCTGTAGAATTACATAGGACTGAAGGTGACATCCTCTACATTAGCTGTGATGTTACATAGGACTGCAGGTGACATCTACTTCATTGTCTGTACTCATAGAAATATCACTGGGTTATCTATGGTGTTACGTAGGGCTGCAGGTAACATCTACTACATTATCTGTACTGAGAAAGATATTAAATAGTTATCTGTAGTCTTACATAGGACTGCAGGTGGCATCTACTGAGAATCAAACTACACTGTGGTTGGCCCCAAGAAACAACTCCACTGGCGGGCCCCAAGAATCATCTCTAGTGGCTCCATGAATCCACTCCACTGGTGGAGCCCCCAAGAATCAACTCTTCTGGTGGCCCCAAGAATCATCTCCACTGGTGGCCCCAATAATCAGCCTTACTGGTGGCCCCAAGAATCAACTCCACTGGTGGCCCCAAGAATCAGCCTTACTGGTGGCCCCAAGAATCAACTGCACTGGTAGACCCCAAGAATCAACTCCAGTGGTGGGCCCCAAAAATCAACTCCACTGGTGGCCTCAAGAATCAACTCCATGGGCCCAAGAATACTCCACTGCGGGCCCCCAAAGAATCAGCCCCTTGGTGGCCCCCCCCCCCCCAAAA
>JAODAL010078759.1:0-12806 GCA_025379985.1 Phyllomedusa bahiana | reverse complement strand
CCATTCCAAAAAATCTCTCGATAAAACATTTGAATTAACAACTTAAGTGTCAAAGGGCTAGGGAAAGAGTGATCTGTGGTAAGTTCGGGCCGAAAGAACAGCTTTTTTTAAATCAGTTTTCTTTTGGTGGGCAAAATAAATTTAAAATGTAGATTGGATAAATTTTTCTCCTTTTTAAAAGGTTTTATTAATTTTTTCAAAGAGAAAAAGGGGGGTGCCAGAGGGGCCAAATTTGTGGAAGGCGAATAGGTGGTCTTGATATGCTTTTGGTGAAAAGGGAGGAGTTTGAAATGTTCACTTATTTTTGTACTTTATCCTAATAATAAGTCCTGATGGCAGCGTTAAAAAAACCCCTAGAAGGATGAACCCCTTTGAGGAACTTGAAAAAATTTGGATAAAAAACCCCCTTACAGACTGGCGGGAATCAGGTTTGGAAAAGGGACCCATCTAGTGTCAGTTTTGTGATTCATTTGCAGTGGTTGCATGTAGATTATTTGTGGAGTTGCTGACCTTTTGGCCGGGTTTTCTCAGAGAGATTGCCCCTTTGAAAAAATATGTATGTGCCATCCCCTTAAAGAATGTACAAAGTTATCAACCATGTTTTAAAAATTCCCGGGGAACTTTTTTTTGTGTGGGGAAAGAGCTTGTCTGGGGGTCCCCCCCCCCCTTCCCTCCAATGACGGAAAAAAGTAGTGTATGTCCCCAATGGCCTTGCAGATGCTGAGTGCGCTTTGGAGTATTAAAATTAGTGAAAAAATTGATAGGGAAAATTTTGGGCCCTTTAGGAGACCTGGGCCATTTAAAAGGCCCAGTTAGGGGGGGTTTCCCCTCGGAAAAAAAGAAATGGGGTGAGCATATGGGAAATAAAAAAACCCTAAAAAGGGGGGGGTAGGTAAAGAAAAGGTATTTCATCACAAAAAGGAGGGGTGTTAGGATGATGGAATAAACAGTTTTTGAAATGATTTTAAATTTTGATTTTTTTTATAGGTCAAGTTGACCTTTCCCGGTAATTACTTTGATGCGTATTAGTTTAACTTTGATTTTAATGGCTCAAAAATAAACTAATAAATAAAAAACCTGCAAAAAAGGATAAAAAAACGGGATGTTTTACCCCTAAAAAAAACAAATAAAAAGGCATTATGTGGATAATTGTTTTAAAAAAAACGTTTTAAACCCCCCAATCTGGTGAAAATTGTTGAAAAGGGAATTTATGTCAAATTTGGGTTGCAGGTGAGGAACCCCCTCTGTTCAGGTGTTTTAAATATACAACGTTTCTATGAATAAATTTTTGCATTGCATTTCAGAAAACCCATTGGTGTCTGTTTTTACTTTGTGTTGGCGGGCCCGGACTGTTTCCACCCATCAAAATTGGTTTAAACCTCCAAATACCAAAGGGATCCCCCTTTTGGGGAACCACCCTAACCAAAAGGGGGAAAAACAGGAAAGCTGTTTTTTTGCAAAATGAGGTCATGTGTTTTTTTCCAGCCAAGGGACAACCATAAATAAAGTCCAGCGGCGGGGACCCGTCGTTTTTCTTTTTGGCTCAAAGCTGATTTTGGGGGCGCCAAAAGGGCCCAAAAGCGGGGGGAAAAAAAATGGGGGGTTTAGTAATAGTTTATGGGGCCAGATTTCCCCCAAAAATTATCACTTGAAAAAAAATTTTCGTTTTAAACCCAAAAAACCCGGGGCCTTTAACCTTTTGGCGATTATAATCGCTCCCCCCTAAAGGTAAACAAAATCAAAGGGGAAAATTAAATCCGATACTTTTTTTTAACCCACGGGAAAAGTAGCAATAGGGGAAACAAAACATAAAATTATCCAAAAAATATTTCCCTCTTTGCCCATTGTTTCCAAAGGTTTAAAATTTGGTATCAAAAACCGAGGGGTTTGAAACATCCCTTCCCAGAAGCCCCTCATACTTTTGGGTTAAATAAAGTTTTCCTGGGTTTTGTATTGTTTCGATCTTAAAAATGAATTATCTTTTTAAAAAACTATAGGTTATTTAAAATTTTGTGGTATTGCTAGATGTGTTTGTGTCTCTTTTAAAATTATGGCATGTTAATTTTTAAATTATGTTGGATGTAAGGCTAGTTGTTGCCACCCAGAATTGGGGAAAACCTTTGCCACAAAACTTTAAATTTTTTTAGTGTTTTCGGGGGGAATCTAAACATTTTCACGTTAAGCAAAAAAAAAAAGGTTTGGGGAAAATTTTTAAAGTTTTTGCTATTGAGAGGGGTGGGGAAAACCCTTGGGGAGGAGGAAAACGGAGGATCTCCAAAAAGGGAATTTGAAGCTTTCTGGTTTTTCCCTTTAGGAACCAGGGGGGGGGGAGCGCCGGAAGTCGGGCAAAATTTCAGCCGACATAGGGGAGCCCTTTTCGATTATAAAAACCCTCCCATACACCTTTTTCAGGTGCATTAAGATAAAAAAGGGGGAAACTTTTTTAAGGGCCCCGTTTTTTTTGGGGGGGGGGGGGGCTTTGCGGGGGGGGAAAAGGGGGCATTAGAACCTGGGGAAAGCTATGGGGATTTAAAAGCTTTGTGCGGCATTCTAGGCGCATTAAGGCGGGAACTGGTTACCTTTTAAAAAGGGGTTATCGGGACCCAAAAAATGTCCTCTTAGGTAGAATGTCCCTGGATTTTAAAACCTGCTGTAGGCGGGTTTAAAAAAATAAAGCACTTTCTAGGGGGCAAATGCCCCATAAAACCCAAAAATTTCAAAATGCCACCCCAGGAATTGGGGGTTTTAATTACAAGTCAGAATGATGATTAAATTTTAATGGGGTTTAAATTTTTTGGGGTTTTTATTTTTTTTAAAAATAAAAAATAATAATTTTAAAAAATAAAAAAATAAAATTAAAATTTTAAATTAAAATTTTATATAAAAAATAAAAAAAAATAATTAAAATAAAATTTTTTTAAAAAAAAATTATATTCAAAAATTATATATAATATTATATTATTTTTGTATTTTTTCCCTTTTTTTAAAACTAAATTTTTTTTTTCCTTTTTTTTTGGCTAATTTTTGGTAAAATTTTTTTAAATTGGGAAAAGGGGTTTTTTCTAGGGGGGGTTACTAGTTAAAAAGAAACCCGGAAGAAAAAAGCCGAGGCACCCCCTTTTCCCCAAAAAACCCGGGGAAAATTTATTATAAAAATAAAAGGGCCTAGGGGGAAAATGCAGCGGTTACGGAAAAAACCCCCCAAAATAAAAATGGTCCAAAAAAAAAAGGCGGTATAAGCAGTTTAATTCCTCATAGGATGTAGGGCGGGAAAAATATGTCCCCCCTTGGCAGGTACAGGCAGTTTAATGCCCCCATGGCCGAAAAGTTTTCCCCCCATAGGCGGGTAGGAGGTATATGTCCCCAAGACAGGAAAAGGGAAAGGTTTTAATTGGTCCCATAGGCGGGTATAGGGTTATATGTCCCATGGGCAGGTTTAAAAGGCAGGTATAGGGTCCACCCCAATGGGGAGGGGCCCCTGGGGAAAAAAGGGTTAGGGGGCCAAATAGGCATTTTAAAAAAAATAAAAATAAAAGGGCAATTCTCATCCTGGGTTGCCCCAATCCTGGGGTGCGGTTGTTTTTAAGGGCACGGGGAAGGGTGTGTCATCGGGGCCCACCCCCGGGCCGCATGAGGGGAAACAGGGGCCCTGTGCGGGGAAACAAACGGACAGCTGAAAGGGGGACTCCAAAAACCCAGCGGGGGGCCGACGCTCTTCCCCGCATTTGGAATTTTCCCCTGTTTTACATCCAGAGGAGGGCCCTACGGGTTTAAAAGGGGATCGGGGACAGCCCCCGGGCCATTGCAGACCCAAAAGTGTGGGGTTTACCTCACCCATTTGCTAAAAGCGCCCCCCTGGGGAGTCGCATTTTTTCCAATAGTGCCCCTCCCCAGCGCCCCGACCTTGCGCGCCGGGCACGAAAAGTGACTTTTATGCCGAGGAGGGTTTTTCAGCATATTTTTGTGTTTGAAAAATTGGGCTTAAATTTAGTATATACGGAAATTTTATTTTTAAAATTTTTAAGGGAGTTCCTTTTTTGTTTTGGGGAAGGTTTCCCCCGGAATTGAGGAGGCCATAAAGGGCCCCTTGGGGGAAAAGGGGGGGGGGGGGGGGGGGTTAAAACTTTTCAGGGGGGGAAAAAATTTCTTTGGTTTTTTTAATTTGGAAACAAATTTTATAAAGGGGGTTTTAAAAATTTTTCTTTGGAAAAATTCCCCAAAAAACCGTTGTTACATTGGGGTAATTGGGAAAACACCTTTTTTTTAATTACCAATAAAATTTGTTTTTAATAGAATTTCCTTTTATTTTGGTTTTAAAAAAGGGAAAAAAAAAAATTCAAAAAACCCCAAATTTAATTCGGAAAAAAAATAAAATTAATTTCTTTAAGGGACCGTTTTTTTGAAAAAAACTAAAAAAAAAAAAAAGTATCTTAAAATTTAGAATTTTAGGGGTTTTTTAAAACAAGTCAGATTTTTCGGATTAGGAAAAAACTTCCACACAAAAACCAACTCAAAAACTGTCTTTGCATTAAAAAATTATAGAAAGAGAAAAAATTTCCAAATAATTTAAAAACTGATAAAAAAAAATTATTTAAACCCCATGAACCCCTAAATTTAATGCCCCCAAAAAATTTAAATGAGTATTTACAAATTGTTGGTGTCTGGTTTATTGTGATTTATTGTGCTGAATAATATAACAATGAAAAGGAAACTTGTTAAATATTAGAGGTGTGGGTAACGAATTAAAATAAGTTTTAGTGCATTCCCCCAGGGACAAACCTTCAAATTTCAAAATGGGGGGAAAAATTAAATTGAAAATTCCGATGGAAATTATCATTGAAATAGGTGCATAATGTTTCTAAAGTTAGAAGTACTGTTGTTAGAACAGGGCCTTGTTCAGTTCAAAACTGGATCGTACTTGTGAAAAAATTAAAAAACCGACCCCAAAAATTTTTCCCAAAACCCTATCACTACCCTTTTTTCAAACTGGTTTTTTGGTTTTATGTTTTTTTTTTTTTTTTTTTACTGACTTTTAAGTTTTTTTTTCCCTACGTCCTCCTTGCTCCCAGCATGGCCAAAATTCCAGTCTGACATCATATTCCCTGATAAGGCTTCCTGTCCAGTCAACGTCACCATGTCACTTCAGGCAAGGCTTCACTGTTGTTCAATATCTCTAACAGTAGCGACATTGACCAGACGTGTGGCCATTTCTGGAGTGATGAGGTGATGATTGATCAAAAGTAAGGGTGCACTGGGAGTGATGAGGGACTATGGGCATCAGGGAATGGTAAGTTATCCATAAGAAGCTAGTAAAAAAAAAAAAAAACTAAACCTAACCCCAGCTTAGAGTTGATTTAGGATACATATTTTAGAATGTTTGCCAAAATTTGATTTGGGCTGACTCACAACAAATTGATTGATTTTGGGTCAAATTTGACAGTGCCCAAAATTAAGTGCAAAACAAATAGAATAAATCTGTGTTTTTTAAAACAAATGTTTCTATTTGGGTTTAAAATAAAAAGACTTTCTAAAGGTAAGCAACAATGAAAGCAATGGTCATGGATCTCTCAGGATTTGGACTGTAGATAGAATTTGATTAGTGATGAGCGATTGTGTCAACTATCGTTATCGATTTGATAGTTGATATTGGGAATTATCAAAAGATTTTTGTAGTCATTTAAAGATTATGCCCCATGACCATTAAAGTCTATGGGGGGGAAAAACACCTTATTTTACACCCCAACAGGGTGGGGAAGTGGGTTTTAACATCCACAACGTAAATGATATTGGTACAATCTTAGGGAAGCACTTTGGTTATAAAAGTCACAGAAAAAAAGTCACAGACCATTCACTATCCCTGCTTGTACCACAGCAGAGCCTTAAACTGCATGACCCACAAATTAAAAAGTGCCAGAAGGCAGTATTATTTGAACCATCATTATACTTGAACTGGACATTTACTATCCCTGTCCTGGAACGCAGCATGACCATTAAACCTGTCTGACCCACAGATTAAAAAGTGCCGGAAAAAGGAGTCTTTCAACCACCATTTTAGTTGAACTGGACATTGACTATACCTGTCCTGGACCGCAGCCTGACCCTCAAACCTGTATGACCCACAGATTAAAAAGTGCCAGAAAAAAGAGTCTTTTAACCACCGTTTTAGTTGAACTGGACAGTGACTATACCTTCTGGCCCCGCAGTATTGACCTTTAAAACCCCTTTTGATCCACAGATTAAAAAGGTACGGAAAAAAGGAGTCTTTGAACCACCATTTTAGTTGAACTGGACATTGACTATACTTGTCCTGGGCCAAAGCATGAGCCAAAAACCTGCATGACCCCCAGATTTAAAAACTGCCGAAAAAGGAGTCTTTGAACCACCATTTTAGTTGAACTGGACATTGACTATGCCTGTCCTGGACCGCAGCATGAACCCAAAACCTGTCTGACCCACAGATTAAAAAGTGCCGGAAAAAGGAGTCTTTCAACCACCACTTAGTTGAACTTGACATTGACCATACCTGTCCTGGACTGCAGAGTAACCCCAAAATCTGTCTGACCCACAGATTAAAAAGTGCCGGAAAAAGGAGTCTTTGAACCACCATTCAGTTAAACGGGACATTGACTATCCTGTCCTGGACTGCAGCATGACCCAAAAAACCTGCACGGGTTTCCCTTATGGACCATCATCAGAAAATTTCTAAATAAGAAATAAACTATATTAAAAACAACTCTTTTTTTCCATTACTGCTGCTGCTAGAGCTACTTGCCATTCTACGGGTGACATTGTTTCCACCCTGACATTAGAATGTGAAGCAAACGAAAAAAAGATGTCCCAATAGGTCAACGAGGGCTGTCCTGAAAATCCTTCATTCTACTGTCAAGTGGGTTGGAGGAAATTACTGATCAAGGCGGGTGAGGCTGTAAACGTGGATCACGCAGGTTCAGCTGGCAGGGCCAGACTTACAGTGGGTTTGGTGAGAGCAAGGGCTGCCGTCCATCATCTATTTATAGGAAGGATCGTCTTTGGCACTCTATCCAGTGTATAATTGGGTGCAAACCAAAAAATTAACAATGGATTTTTTATACAGAAAGGTTTCACACCAGTCTCAAAAATTTCTTTTCAAAAAACTTTATTGAGTAACATGAAAAAAATATCCGGTTTCATTAAAAATTGAATCAACATATTCCATTTTAATGTTATCTCTAAAATTCGTATATTCTGGGTACGTTTCGGTCCCTAAAGGACCTTTTTCAAACTGAATTTTCCCAAAATAATAAAAACAATAACAACAAAATTGTTAGTATACCAGACAACACTAGAAAAATTGTTGTTATAAACAAAATTTAAAACCTCATTTTTTCACATAACAGGTTTTTTTTTTTCTTTTAAATCTCTTTGTTTTTTACAACCCAAAAAAATACAATGACGAAAAGAAATTATTCATATTCAGAAAAAAGGTACTAAACATTAGCAGGTAAAAGTTGTTCTTGGGGGCCCCTGCTTTCCAATCATTCCCTAATGTCCCCAATACCACCATTTTTTTCAAAACACTTTACCAAATATAAATGTTATAACCATCAAAGAACATCTATAAAATGTGTCCCCCAACCCCAGTATTTCTTATAAAAATTTCAATCCAATTTTTGATCCCATATCGATTAAATCAGTAGTCATATTTTCAAACACACCAGCAAGGGGGGATGGGGGACATTTTTAACAAAATACCCCAAAAAAAAAATCAATTTATTTTAAGACTAATTTATAGGGGGGATGCATCAATATACCGCATTTTTTCGCGGTTACCCTAAAAAACATTAAAATCATTTTTTTAAATCAACTTCCCCTATCTTCCCCTGCGCCGCATTGTGCGTTTTTGAATAAACCGGAAAACTCCGACTAGTGATCCGCGAGTTTTTATAAATCCTGCCTGCGAAACCCCACAGCCATCAGTTAACATGGAGATAAAAAAACTCCGGTATTAAAGCCCCTGCGCCAAAAAACGTCTCTGAGGTCTGCTGGGATCGTTCAGGTACAAGCCCCCCTTGGATCTTTAAAAATGGGTGCCTAGAAAATTTAGACCAAAAAAAGATAAAAAATATGACGTGAAGCCCCGGAAATAAAGATCTATTTGATTTTAGAATTCCAAAAAAAAAAAAAAAGGGTGTAGGTTTTTTTTAATAACCATTTATAAATATCGGGGTCAACCCAATTTATTAGTACCTCAATTACATAAAATAGATACACAAATGATCTAGCTGATCATTTTTGTCCCCTACTAGGAAAAAATCTATATACTTTTAATACTATACATATGTGACACAAAATCTTTTTTAAAAACAATTACCCCATGGGGAAAAATTATAACCCCCTTAACCATGTCATAATGAGTTAATATGGGTTTTGGGGGACATTCACCGACAATACAAATCCTATAGGGGCCATAACTATGCGGCCATAACGATATCAATCCGGCCCCCCTCCTTTTCCCAAATATTTAATAAAAAAATAAACATTGCATAATATGGAAAACATTCCTCGGACACTGAATTAATTTTTTAAATGGTTATATTTTGGAAAAAAATTTTTTTTTCTACTGTCATTTTGGGCTCACATAATTGCAAAATTTTTTTTTAAAGGTTGAACAGAAGCAAAAACCATTAAGGCCCTTAGGGGTTTAAAGTCTCCAATGGTGAATCCAAAAGTTCTCTTTGTTTTAGTAATTGAACCTATCTCCTCCTCCCGTGGTATCTGTATGGGAAACGAAAAAACCTATATCAAGTTTTGAACATTATGGCTCTTTTCTTGAAATGTGCTGGGAAAAGGTAGAAATCCCTTCCCCTAAAGGTGGATTTTTTGCTTTGGGGATGCGGTCAAGCACACGCTGGGGGCTCCCCAAAAGCAGACCGCACGGGAAAATTTATTATGACACCACAAGCGAGATTTGCTGAAAAAAACTGTCTAATCCTAATCCCCTGCCCGTTTTTGGATGATCAAAAATTTTTTCCCTAATAACATCGAACATTTACCACAAAAGGAATGGTAAAATACCTTTTTCTGGGATTTTAGAAAAGTCGTCTGGGGAATTTTCACAAGGCTACCCAATCTGCTCGAACCCCTTATCCCTAATTTAATGATCTCTTTAGCAGCTGATTGGAGGGAACAGAATTCCTAATATTTGGGGAAGCTTGGGTAAAAATTACCAATTTTTGCGGACAGCTCCTTGATTTTTTGTACAAAGGGGTGTACGTAGTGACACATGCCATACTTTTGGTTTTCCATCTTTACCTATCGTGCTACCCATTTCTTTTCTAAGGGCTCTCTCGCCCCCAGTAGGGGAAACCGATATCTCCGTTGTAAACTATCAGACATCTCTCCTATCCGGAATCCCCCATAGACCCTATCTGAGCAATCCGTCTACTCCTTGAAAGAGACCTGGAAGGGCCTTTTTTAAAGATTTCGGATGATTACTCAATACCCCCAAAAGGCTATTGCGATCCGTGGTTTTTGATAAAGGGCAAAATGTAAAAATCCCTCTGGGGGTGGATGCACTAGTTTCCCAAAATTCCGGGTTTAAACAAACAACGCACAAAACGGCGCAGGTAAGATGAGGGGGGTCGAAATTTTAAAAGATTTCTAATGTCTATTTAGGGAACGCGAAAAATCCCCGGGGAGATTGATGCACCCGCCTATAAAATAGATCTAAAATTTTAATTGACTTCTTTTTTTGGGGGTTATTTTTTTAAACTGCCCCCTTATCCCCCTGTGGGGGATGGGTTGTACTATGAATATGATTAATCGATAGGGGATCAAAAATTGGTTTAAAAATTTATATAAAAAAATTTTATGGGTTGAGGGGACACTTTCCATGGGATGTTCTTTGATGGATGTATAAAATTAAAATTTTTGGGAAAAAGTGATTTTAAAACCCCATGGGGATTTGGTTACATTGGGGCTAGGGTTTGGGGACTTTCCCGGGTAAGAAAACAACTTGTACCCGAAAGGGTTTTCGTGGGTTTTGTTTTTTTGAAAAAATTTTTTCTGTTTTTTATTTTTCAAGGTTTTGGGAAAATAAAAAGAAAAGAATAAGAAATAAAAAAAAACCGTTATGTGAAAAATGAGGGTTTTTAAAGTGTGTTTAACAACGTTTTTTTTCTGTTTTGTATGTATAAAACCCAATTCTTTGGGTTATTTTTTTTTATTATTTTAGGTTCAGTTGAAAAAGGCCCCTTTGGGGACCGAAACTTTTTACCAAAAATTCAAATTTCCTAAAAAAAAAATAAAAAAAAAAAAGGGAAAATTTGTTGTTCAATTTTTTATGAAAGGATTTTTTTTCCTGTTATCAATAATTTTTTTTGAAATTTTATTTGAGACGGGTTTGTGAACTTTTGTAAAAAAAAAAAAGCCCCTTCATTTTAAAAAACCCCGCAGGTTAAAGTTTATGGGGCCATTTTTACAGTGGGTGCGGGGAGAGTCGGGGTGGTGTTTGACATTATTAGAGGGCAGGTTCAGTAGCATTTCCCTGAGTTAAGGGGGTGGGGGTGGGTAAAAAACCCAGGCGGGGCCCCCGTTTTTTTTAAAACACGGAAAAAAAATCCCCTTATTGACGCAGCTAAAAAAACCCCAGTGTGTGAAGCGAGTGTGGAGCGGAAGTGTGGCTTGGGCCCTTCCACCCTTCTCAGTCCACAGTCAAGACCTTTTGTAGCGCTGGGAAAAATTTTGTTCCCTTCCGGGGGCGCTTGGGCCTTTTCCGTATGAGTGCGGACAATTGGTTCCTTGGAGATGGGGTTTGGTTGAGGCTTTTTTTCCCACACAGGTGTCCTTTTTTTGGGCCCTTTTTTTTTCTTTTTTTACTCAAGTGTTGGGGGAAAAATTGTTTTCTTTTTTTTTTGGGGTGGCGAATTGTCCATTACCCTTGCCCTTTGGAAAACCCTTTACTTGGGTTCAAGTCTTCCTGTATTCCTTTTTTACAATTCATTGGTTTTATTTGTATAAAGCTATTTTGTCATGCAGTTTTTCCCATTTAATTCTAAAAAAACCTTTTTTTAAAAAAGGGGGGGAAAAATCACCCCCGTTTTTTGTTTCTTTTTTTTTAATTTATTAAAGGGGGTTGTCTCATTTAAGGGGATTGATAGTATTTTAAAGATTTTTGAAAAAAAAACAATTTCTTTTAAAATTTATGGTCGTTTAACAGTGCCCTCCCAAATTTTTTTTTGGGCCCAAGCCCCATCATTGGGGCATGTAAAAATTTATGAATAAAAAATGTTTTGTTAGAAAAAATTTTTTTAGAATAGGACCTGCAGTATAGCTGCATTTCACGGGAAACATGCCCCAAAAAATTAAAAAACATGCATTTGGCCCCCTCGGGACAATTGTAAAAGAACTTTTGTCGGGTAGAAACCATTTTTTTTTTTAAAAATTGGAAAACCTGTAGTATTGTGAAATTTCCAACCCCTGCCCCAAAAATTTTTTAAAAAAGGGACTTCTCGGCCACTTTTAAAAAAATTTGTGGGGGGGAAAATGCCATTAAAAAACCCAACATTTTTTTCCCAAAAGGGGGAACCTTTGATTATAGCTGTATCTCACGCAACACCCCCAAAAAAATGAAAAAAATGACTTCTCAGCCATTTTAAAAAAATTGTGGGGGGAAAATGCCCCTTAGAAGCCACTTTCCCGTTCCAAAGGGGCCAAAGTTATAGCTGTATTCACCCCGAACCCTGCCCCAAAAAAATTATAAAAATGATTCTAGCCCCTATTAAAAAATTTTGGGGGGAGAAATACCATTAGGGAAACCCCAAATTTTTTTTCAAAAAGGGAAAGATTAAAGCATCTTTAAACCCCCCCAAAACCCTTGACAATGCGAAAAATTTAAAATAAAAATGAGTAAAAAGGGAAAAAGTTTTTTCATGGGAAACCCCTTTGGGGTTTAAGTCTCCCCCACCCCAAAAACCGCAAAAAAGAACTTTTGGAACTGAGAATAAAAAATTTTTTGTAAGGGGGAAAATTTTTATTTCAAAAAAAAGTTTTAAAAGGACCCTTTTTTTGGAAGAGGAAAGTTTAAGTAGCCGGGAAATAATCCCGGGGACCCCGGCAATTTGGGGCCCCAAAAATCATTTAAAAGATTTTAGCCTGATTTTATCTGATGAAGTCAAAGATCACATTATCGGGAAAGCCCGGGTGCGTTTTTTTGTAAAGAAATCCCCCAAACGGGGCCCGAAGGTCCGCTCAGTATGAGGAGGCTACTGGGAGGGAAAAAAACCCCTTTGGGTGGCGGGGCGAGCTGGGCCAATCATCCCTTTTGGTTTTCCCGAAATCGATTTTGGGGGGAAAAAAAACCCCAAAAAATCAGTGTTGAGACGCAGATAGTCGTGCCCATTTATCCCCAAGCGGTCTCTTGTGTTGGGATTTTGTGCCCTGCAAATTATGCGTTGGGGAGGTGGTAAATTTTAAAAATTGCCAGAGGACCCATTTGGTTCTGCCCCAAAATTTTGCTGCTGTCGCCCACGTCTATTGGGGATTTACAAAACTGTCTTTTCCTTTTATTTCCTCCTCCAACCCCAAATTTGGCCAACTTTTCCCAAAGGGAAAGGGGCTCGATAACCCTCGGGGTTTCCCGGAAAAACTCATCCCCCTTTCACCTTCCTCCCGGAAGCTTCAACCAGGCCCCGCCCTTTCCCCCAGATGATGTTCTTTTGAGAGCTGAGGCGCCCCCTTTCCCCCGGGCCCCGAAACCCCTGCCCTTTTAAAAAACGATAAAATTGGAAAAGTCGGGCCCTTTTGGATTGACGGAGGAAAAAGGGCCC
>JAODAL010078758.1:0-12807 GCA_025379985.1 Phyllomedusa bahiana | reverse complement strand
ATGGTAACAGGGAACCCCCTTGGTGCTAAAGGAAACTGCAAAGTCCGGGTGTAGGGGAAAATACACAGTCCATGGTGGGATGTGTTTTACACTGCGTCCAGTCCATGGTGCTAGATAGTGTTATTACACTGGCTACACAGTCCATGGTGCTAGATAGTGTATTACACTGCGTACACAGTCCATGGTGCTAGATAGTGTATTACACTGCGTACACAGTCCATGGTGCTAGATGGTGTATTACACTGCGTACATTATTCATGGTGCTAGAGGAAAACTGCACACAGTCCATGGTGCTAGATAGTGTATTACACTGCGTACACAGTCCATGGTGCTAGATGGTGTATTACACTGCCTACATTATTCATGGTGCTAGAGGAAAACTGCACACAGTCCATGGTGCTAGATAGTGTATTACACTGCCTACACTGTTCATGGTGCTATATAATTCGTTAGATTTTCCATGGTGCTAGATAGTGCATTAGGCCCTGTTCATGCGACGGATTTGGCCGCGGTTAGAGCCGCGGGTTCCGATGTGGTTTCTGCGGCCAAAACCGCGGCCAAATCGCACTTAGTTTATTAACATGGTTTCCTATGGGAAACCGCGTTTATATTCACACGCTGCGGGTTTGGCCGCGCGTGTGGAGAACTCTCCTGTCAATGCTTGACATGGAGTGCTCTGTGCGGCAGCCACGCGGTGCTGCCGCGGGCGTCGCCGCGTGGTGGCGCCGTAGGTGGTGAGCGGCTGGGCCGCGGCTCGCGGCGCGGTTTGCCCCCCTGCTATTAATTTGCATTGCAAATTAATAGCAGGGGCCCAAACCACGCCCCACTCTCGCCGAGACCAAGCCCAGCGCCCGCGGCGCAAACCTGAGTCGGGAGACACGAGTTTGCGGCGAGGATTGACGAGGTTCTGGCAGCGGGAACCGCAGCGAAACCCGCGGCCAAAATCGCCGTTTGAACGGGGCCTCACAATACACATTTTTGCTAGATGAAGGGCTGTACACAGTCCATGGTCATGAACAAAGCATTGCATTACCTAAAGGTGTAGATTGAGAACTCTATAGTGTCCTTGGTGCTAGATAATGCATTACATTGTAAAGATGCAAGATGGGAAGACTGTAAATGTTTTATGGTGCTAGATGAAGTCTACAGCGTCCAGTGTCCACGTCCCAGACACTACCTTCAGATCCATGGAGTAGAAGAAGGGCTGTATTCTCTCCATGGTGCTAGACACTGCAATGGGCCATACATGATGCTGGATGAAGACTGTATTCTCTCCATGGTGCTAGACACTGCAATGGGCCATACATGATGCTGGATGAAGACTGTACGCTCTCCATTGTACTGGACTATGCTTTATGCTTTCTGTGATGCTAGATGAAGATTCTACACTGTCCATGGTGTAGGCATGGCATTACAACTACACCATGAGCTTTACAAAGGGCTGTACGTAGTCCATGGTGCTAGGGCAATTCACTATACTGTCCATTGGTGCTAGATGAAGACTTTACAGTTCCACAAAGCTAG
Source organism: Phyllomedusa bahiana (assembly GCA_025379985.1). NCBI lineage: Eukaryota > Metazoa > Chordata > Amphibia > Anura > Hylidae > Phyllomedusa > Phyllomedusa bahiana. The sequence goes on along the minus strand of JAODAL010078758.1, from coordinate 11,283 downwards.
ACAGTACACTAAAGGGGTTTTTCTCACCGTACTGTTTCACTGAGGGCATAAGCAACTTTTCCCTCAATGGTTTTCTATAAGTGATTAGTATATTTAGCTTCTCTGTAACTACCTGAGACATTAAAAAGAGCAGTGCAGGAGATTTAAACAAAGCTGCATGTGCTATGAAGAATGAAAATGCTTAACTGCAAACAAAAGCTAATCTTGTTAGAGATAGTTAGTCTTCTCCAGAGTGAACTATCCAATTATGGTGACATCACTTCTTGCTCTGTCTATGGGGAAGGGAAGTTTATGTTCAGGTAGCCAAGAAGCTGTGTGCACTCAGAGCAAAAAAAAACTCTCTTTCTCATGACTATGTAAAATCAAAAACAAATGTATTTATAAAAAATTTCTTCAACTAACTGTCTCCAATGTTGAAAGCTGATCTGTGTAGTGAAAAAACCCCTTTTAAGTTATCTATGATGCTAGATAAAGACTCTTCACTTTTACTATGAAATTCCACCCCCATGATGCTATATAAAGATCCTATGGTGTCTAGGGTTTGCAAGACAATGCATTACACTCCCCCTGCTTTATATAATAAAAGGGAAAAGGTTCTTTTTTTTTAAATTTTGTGCAGTACTAATGTATTAGTGATTACATTGATAGATGCCAGTAGCTTGCGCCTTTGACCTCTTACTGTATTAGGGTCATTTGTTGCTAGGGGACATATTGAAGGGAAAGATGCTAGGGTGACATCAGGGATAGAGGTTCTGGTAATAGGGTAGTCATAGGGTGGCTTTTGAAGAATAACATGACCCACAAGGCTCCCCAATCTTCACTCCTCACAAGACTTTCTTCTCTGCTTTTCTCTTATCAGCTCCTCACACAACTGTCTCCAAGATTTCTCTTATGCTTCCCCCATTCTCTGGAGCTCACTGCCCCAACACATCAGACTCTCCTCCACTTTCATTAGTTCAAAATCCAACCTGAAAACCCATCTCTTCCGGAGCCTATGACCTACCATAACCCTGCTGCTCCTACAAATCCAACAAACATGTCCCCCTCACCTTCTGCCTTTTCCTCCCCATTGTAGATTGTAAACCTTCATGGACAGGATCCTCCCTACCTCTGTACCAATTGTTAGTAAATCTATTTTGCCCATTGCCCCTTGTTTGAACTTATGTTCTGTATGTAACCCCCCTCGAATGTACAGCGCCCTGAAATTAATAGCGTTTAAAAAATTTATTTATTTATCATTATTATCAATAAAACAATAATAATAATAAAAAAATAATAAGAAGAATATGATTTTAACTATAGGGAAGTTATGTAGGGTTCATTTATCGGTATTACTCTTCTTTCCCTCCAGAAATTATCTCCCATTTGAATCTCCACCATACAGAAACCTGTCTTCATCCCCCAGCTATCCGTTTGTTAATCATCTAGCGGTGAGTCATTTTTCGGAAAGACTTCAGGCGGCTTTGTATGGACGGGGCTATGCCAGAAGCCTGGCGTCTGTTCAGCCTGACATCTAGTGCAACCTAGATTTTTACATTGCCAGTATCAGGCGCATTGCAGAGCGCCCGCCCCACTTTGCAATTCGCCTGATTTCGGTGGGAGTACGGCAGGCAGGATTCACTACACCCTTTCGAAGCCATAGATTTATAGCTTCAGTGCAGCATTTCTAGGCGCATTACTGCTGGAATAGGTAGAGCACTTTCAAAGTGGTTTACCTGAGCCAGAAATGTCGTCTTAGTGCTAGAATGCTCCTGATTTATGACCTGCTGTAGAGCAGGTTCATAAATCAGGCGCATTGTACACTATTATAATGCGCACAAAAATTGGTTTCTAAATGCCAAAAATCATACATGTCGCCCTTGTTTTTCCCTCTTCCTTGTTGTTTGGGTCCACCAGCATCAGTTACCTTTTTACTGTATCTTTCACCAAAGCATCAAAACATGCTGCTCGGAGGTAGGACTGGTTTTTCAATGGGGGACGGGTTTAAGATGGCAAAGTATTTAAGTGACTCGGGATTCTGCGTAAATGTACTCAGTGCTCACAACCGGAGCTGCGAGTCCTCTGTTAGCATAGCCATGAGGAGTGTTTTTTTTCCTCTGAAACATCAAGCTAGCTGTGAATGGTCTTCCCTCCAGAGGTGACAACTGAGAGATGTGGTGCGTTCTTGCCGGCACACAAGGTCTAATACTTGACACTTCTCCATGACATAAAACCCCGCCCAAGGCTCTGTTAAATTGTTTCAGATGGGGGAACAGGAGAAAATTTGGGATTTGTTGCTAATTAATACAGTGCATTCCCTGGGGAGTAAAACGAATGGAAAAGATTTTCTAACAGGGAAATTTTAGAGAGGACCTGCTGTTACGTGAGATAATGTCACGGCTGACAGACCACACATACATTCATGCCATTGATCAGGGGCCTGGGCGAGTAAGGATCCGAGGGCAGGAGATAATGCAAGCATGGTTAAACTCAAGAGCTAAAATCACTTATTTCTGCCTGAGCCTTGTGTTAGAAGCTTTCCTGGAGTTGTAGTGCTACTTGGCAGCCATGTTATGCAGAACAGTAGACAGGATTGACTGGGTCATGATGTATTTCTAGTGCCCAAATGTAGCGGCGTTTCTGAGTGCCCTGGTGCCTTTGGTGGAGAAAAAAAAAATTCCTCCTGCAAATACACCCCACTGTCCCAAAACTCTTACATCTGCAAGACCCCAAGTCATGCATTGGACGGCTATGTGTTATGGATAGTCATCCTGTAAAATTCCTGGAGGTCTGGTGGGTAATACAGATTTCATGGTGATATCCATTATTTCTGATGGTCTAGAGGGATTATGGGTTAAAATTGAATATTCCTTGGGGGTTGTGATAGATAATACAAAGTTTATGGTGATATTCACTATCCCTGATGTCTAGGAGGGTCATGGATTAATTTGGACAGTATCATTCCCATCTGCCGATAGTGAGGCCAGTCTGGATTGTTTGGCGGTATTAAAGGGGTTTTGCCAAAAAAGTGAGTTCCTTACCTCTTATCTGCTCAGTAGAGAAGATTTTGCTCAGCATTCTGAGTCACTGGGGAGAGGGAGGGGGGTGGGGCAGAGAGCCAGGGATCAGGGAGCGTCTGCAATGTTTACTCAAATAATTACATTACAACCAGTTGATTCTCTATACAAAAGAGACAGGCTCATTCACTGCTTTTTCTCCCCAGTTGCATTCAAGCTCCTTCATGTTCACTGTCATTAGATAAGAAGTGCAGACAACGCCGAGCGCGGCCAGATCGCTCCTGTCAGCTCCTGGTCATGGGTTTTAAAGTAAACTGCAGGAAACTAAGGGCATAAAAGGGAAAACCCGTAGCTCGCCCGAGCTTCATTTTTGTAATCACATATATTTAGAAAAGTGATTAAATACCCATTTTGTAGGATCCGACGTCAACATTACATCATGGCAAAACCCCTTTAAGGTCATATCTATTGTTCTCAATTTAATCCCCTGATGAACATTAGAACGGGAAAACACGTCGGTAGGAGAACTCTCTTTCTACTTTCAATAAGGGAAGAGTTAATAATTTTTTTATATCAAGTATTGACTTGATGATCTGCATATTTAATTGGAAATTCCTATACAGGGGCGCTATAGGGTATATATAGCTTAATAGTATCTTGTGTAGGGCCGCCCTTAACTGGGCGATGACTCCAAGTAATTTTTTATAGGTGTGAGTATAGAGGTTTATTTAGGGAAGCTTGGGGATATTGATTTTGTTTACCCTCCATTACAGGGACAGATATTTACGCAGGATACTATCCATAAAACTGACAGACGACTCCAAGGAGGTGAGCTCCTCCATGAGCTCAGGAACAGTGAGTTATGACAGCCTCATGGTAGTGGCATAGTCTGAGAATATTTTATTGTCATTGATTAATCACTGCCACTAAATAGTCATTTGGTATCCAGATTTTTTAAGAGTAGGAATTAAAAGTTATTTTTAACCACATTTTAATACCTACTGCTGTGACAAAAATGCTTAAATACGGATGTGGAAATTGATAAATCTTTAGGGGATACTGGGTTATGGATTAACATGGTCTATTCATGAAGCTTTTTAGTGGGTACTACAGACTTCTTGGTGATATCCATTATCCCTGATGGTCTAGGGTGGTAATAGGTTAATATTTAATATTCCAATGGGTCTTTAGTGGGTAATACAGACCTAATTGTGATATATATATTATCCCTGATGGTCTAGGGGGGTTATGGTTAAAACTGAATATTCCTAGAGGTTTTGATGGGTAATATAAAGTTTCAGGTGATATCCTTAATTCATGATGATATTGGGGGGTTATGGGTTAATATTGAATATTCCTGGGGATTTTAAGTGGATAATACAGTGATTTCCATTATCTCTGATGGTCTAGAGTGGTGATGGTTTGATATTTAATATTCCTGGGGGGTCTTTGCTGGGTACTACAGAGTTATTGGTGATATCCATTATACCTGATGATCTGTGGTGGTAATAGGTTAATATTTAATATTCCAATGGGTCTTTAGTGTTGATAATAGTGCCCCTTATTTTAATTTTTTTCCCCAATTGGGGCTTTAGTGTTTATATAGTGCTCATATATTCCAATGGGTCTTTGGTGCTCATATATTCCAATGGGTCTTTATTGGGTAATAGAGCATTATTGTGATATCCATTATCCCTCTTTGGTGTAAGGTGGTGAGGGCTTAATATTAAGTATTCATGGGGGTCTTTAGTTGATAGTATCTAGCATCTCTGTTCAGGTAAATAGTGATCGACATTATTCATGGAGGACTAGGGAAGCTTAAGGAGGTGTTACAAGATTTTTGGAACAGGGCTAAAATATAATATTATCTGGTATTCAACGCCAGTGTTTGCCTTCGTTTCCCCAATAGTGACATCACGTACATTACTCAGGTGATTCTGTAGCCAATCACTGGATTAATGGTCTATGCTGACACTTAGGTTGCTTTCACACAGCGCAGTTTTGGTGCCGTTTTAACTGCGCTGCAATTAAACTGTCTTTTTTTACCAGCAGCTTCTTTCCTTTTTTCAAGGTTTTGGGATACAAACATAATGATCACTCAACTCTCAAACATTTAGAAAGTGAAGAACATGGTAAGGCAATTTTAATTGATTTAATAAGAAAAACGGCTGTGAACTCCAAGGTTAATTCCTGGTTTCCGCCGCGGATTCGAGGGCTTCCGACGGGAAAAAACCAAATTCACCATGGCAATTATTTGGACGGTTACCCCCTACAATGATGAGATTGGGGTATTTTCCTCAAAGGGAAATCAGTCTACACAAAAAGTGCAACACTTGGACAGTTTTTGAACACCATTTTCACTGTAAGAAAAGCAATTACATACGGGAAACCGTATTTAAATATGGTTAAAAAAAAACCGTTTTGAAAAAGGCCCTTCACCTTCAAATTGGTGGTCAAAAATAATTTATCACCACTTTTAACAACAGTTTAAGAAGGAAAGGGAAGCTTGCTGGGAATAAAGGCAGTTTAATTGGAGCTCAGTTAAAACTGCACCAAAACTGCGCTGTGGGAAAGCTCCCTAAGGTAAATTCTGGCTGCCCGCAGCTGCCATTCGAGGGCGTTCACTGCATGGGGATTAAAGGGGTGTTCCCACCATACACCTTGATGGCATACTGATGAGATAAGCTATCAATGTGTGATAATCACACTACATCTGCATGACCGCATTGTGTATTTGCACTCTAAGGGTAGAATCATACTGTACACATAGCACAATGGCAGGGCAAAAAAAAACATTGCCAATAGATAATAACAAACCCTGGTGCTACATGTAAGAAATTGCACAGGTGCAGATACTGATGAGCAAACACTCATACCCCTACTATAAGGTAAAAACCAGTTCCCACCAGTGTGCAAATAAGCCGCAGCACCATACAGGGGAGATGGCTCAGGTGCAAAAATACTGATAAACAACCACTCACAGCCGATTATCCATGAAGGGGGATGATTGCTGGTGTTACAATCGCACATAGATAAGGCATATAGGGGCCACTTACACATTTACGTGTGGTCCCACATGTGGTTAAACGAATGATGACACTCCTACTATTCGATTTGGCGGGCTGCCCAGCATATTATGTGTCCACCTCATATTATGGCCTCATGTGGTGTCATGTTTGGGCATGGCTAGAGAGGCATGCCCTGGTGTGCTGTCATGTATTTGGGCAGGGCCCACTGCAATCCTATGCCTGAGGGCCCATAATGCTGTAAGACATTCCTTTCCTCATTGTCTTGCGAGTCCCTGCACTAACATTACTAGCAATTTACAAAACTACACACATAAAAAAAATCACAGAAAAAATAGGCCCAATATTTACCTTAGATTTTTACCTTTTTTTTAAAGTAAATAATCCCACATTGTTCTGTTGATTTTTTGTAAATGCACTAAGGCTCAGAGCACCAAAGTCCCACCTCTGATGACTAGAGATGAGGGAACAGAAAAAATTTCTATTTTTTATTAAACCTCGAACTTTTTGGTTTGGTTCGAGATTCTATTCAACAGAACTCGAACCCCATTAAATCAAGGGGAGAAGATGTTCTGGTAATTTTTATACCATACGGGGAGGAAAAGCTGGAAACCATCCAAACAGTAACGGGGCGTGGCCTTTAAAAAGAAATTTGGCCCGGGGCCGCCCACTGCACAAAAAACGTTTTCTAAAAACCTGGAAAAACGACGAAACCCTCTCCCATAGACTCAAATTAAACCCTCCCCGCTCCACTGAGTTTTTTTTTCGCTTGTTTTTTTACGGCCCGTATTTTGCAAAAAGTCAAAAACGCCAGAGCGGGCAGAAAATTTACTACAGGAGTTATGGAAAGCACGGATGTTTTTGGTGCGTTTTTTGCCGGTTTTTCAATAAAAACCCCTCCCAGGAGACCCAAAGCCCACCTATAGGGGGTGTAAAAAAAAATTTAATTTTATCAAATTTGCATAAAGGCTGATGTGTCCTTTCTGAAACCCTTTTGAATAAAATGATCAACTTTGGCCCCCCCGATTTTTTCGCAACATATTTTTTACAAATTTTGGCCCAAACCCCTTTTTTTAGGATTTTGGGGTTTTTAATCCCCTTTTCCAACAATAGGCCCCCAATTTTAAATTTTCTCCCCCCCCCGCTTCGCGGCCAAAATAATTTTTTAAAACACCCCAAAAAATCCTTTTTTAGGTTTTGGCACTAAAATTACTTTTCTTTACAGTTTTTGGCGCTAAAAAAAGACCGTTCTGTGCCCAAAAAAAGCTTTTTTCATTTTCACCAAATCCGTTTAATTTTTAAATTTTCCAAAACCCTTTTTTTTAATTTGTAAAAAAGGCCAAAAAAGGAAAAAATTTTGCCAAAAACCTTAAAAAACCTTTTTTTGCGCAAACGAATAACTTTTTAAAACGGAAAATGGACTAAACCAAAATCCCCAAAAAAAAATTTTTTTTGGGCCCAAACGAAAAAACTTTTTTGCGCCAAAACCCAAAAAAAGATTTTAGCCCAAACCCTTAAAAATGGACTTTAGGGCCAAAATCCTTAAAAAAAAGTATTTTTTTGGGGACAAAACGAATAACTTATTAGTGCCAAAATCCTAAAAACTTACAGATGACATTAAATTTCAATAATTGCTTTTTAATTCCCCTTTTGAGGGCAGAGTTCATCCAATGGCTTAATTTTGAAAAACATTAAAAAAAAAGGTGAAGACAAGCAAAAAAGCACCAAAAAAACGCAAATCCGGGAAAAAAGGGGCCCCTTTTTTTCAGCTGCTTTTTACAGGCGTGGACAGAAAACCCCTTCATGAACGTTTTTTAGTAATTCGTTTTCAGGTCGGTTTTTGTCCACTGCAGGGGAGACAGAGCCTTAGAGTGACAGGAAAAAACTGAGAGGCTAAAATACTTCATTTCTTTCAATGGCAAACTGAAAAGATGAGGACAGCTTTCAAGCAGGGGGTTTTGCTATAAGAGGGGCAGCGGGGAGCAGCTGCTATGGGGGGCCGCCCTGAGGGGCCCAAAAGCCCCCCTTTTACAAAGGAGATTGGAGACGGTTTTTTATACAATTACTGAACCCCAAAACTGCAAAAACTGAACTTTTGGGCACTGAGTATGATTTAGCAAATCCAAGCACTCTGTATAATATATATCCTTGTATATGAGAGTTAGGTGTTATGTGAACCTGCAAATGTCACCAAATAACAGCTTTTGGGTGTGGGAAGGATGCGGCCAGCAATACCAAACTCCATATCTATTGATGTCTATGGAGAGGAAAATGTTATCTAACTAAGAGCAGTCTGTACAGTACAGAGAGTGAGCTGAAAATGGCATTCACAAGGCAATACAGTGACATATACAGTATATAACATGGTCATGTGATTTTAGCAGCCAATGAGAGCCCTACACCTCAGCGATGATGTTTTTGACCTTTCTGGTCTCGCTGATTGTGGCCCCCAAGAGTGCAGAAAGGTTATTGGATGGCACCAAAAGTGCAGCAAGGCGATTGGATGGTACCAAAAGTGCAGAAAGGTTATTGGCTGGTGGCCAAATGCGCAGAAAGGTGATTGGATGGGGCCAAAAGTGCAGGAAGGTGATTGGATGGGGCCAAAAGTACAGAAAGGTGATTGGATGGCGCCAAAAGTGCAGAAAGCCGCTGAAAACGAAACTGAAAATGGCGTGAACTAGAACTAGAACTTTACTTGAATGAACAGTAAAATATTCGGTTCAGTTCGAGTTCTAAAAATTCAAGAAGATCTACTAGAACTTAACTTTTCTAGAACAGTTCCATCAACACTACTGATGACCATACCAGATTTTGTGCAGCCATTGGTGGACACATCGGTGGCAGGACTATGGTGCGGCTGAGTCGTAGCTTCTTTATTCCTATCCCTATAACTAAGTCTTGTGCCTCCAAGTGAGACCCGGCAGCTGAAATTTACTCTCCTTGTAGCTGTAAAATCTTGTGAATTCTTCAAAGTGCCGGACTGTGACTCTGCATCTCTTCTACGCCATCGCCTCTGGCGAAGAGGTCGCGACTAGGCCGCCTGCCATCACCAGCCCACAGGGGTCACGGCCCGGCACAGGAGGGGTTAATGTCCGCACGCCCGTCTCACCCCTCTTCCATGTGACCTGTCAGGAGCGGATGTGCCTATATTCCCTGTAATAGATTTATACATCGCTATATGAGCAACAGAACCGTCTCAGATGTCAGATCCGTGACATGATTCAGTGCACAAGATACCTTGTAACCCACAGATAGACAACGCGATGCTTCACTTTCTATTTTTCATATAAGGAAACATTGCATAAAATGGAAACAGGTTTTTTCTATTTTTATTAAAAAGGAAATGATCCGCGCTCACAGGTAATATCTCGCTCCAATCTGGGCCTGACAGCAATGTATGGCGTGAAATAGAGACACAGATATTGCTTCACTGACGAGATCCTAATGGGCAGAGAAGACAGCAATGGGTATGAAGCAGCCGCAGACTGGAGTCCGCAGAAGAAACTACATCCCATAGGGATCAATGAGGATCCACATCCCATAGGGATCAATGAGGATCCACATCCTATAGGGATCAATGAGGATCCACATCCCTTAGGGATCAATGAGGATCCACATCCCTTAGGGATCAATGAGGATCCACATCCCATAGTAATCAACAGGGATCGACATCCCATAGTAATCAACAGGGATCCACATCCCATAGTGATCAACAGGGATCGACATCCCATAGTAATCAACAGGGATCGACATCCCATAGTAATCAACAGGGATCCACATCCCATAGTAATCAACAGGGATCCACATCCCATAGGGGTCAATGAGGATCCACATCCCATAGGGATCAATGGGGATCCACATCCCATAGTAATCAACAGGGATCCACATCCCATAGGGGTCAATGAGGATCCACATCCTACAGGGATCAACGGGGATCCACATCCCATAGGGATCAATGAGGATCCACATCCCATAGTGATCAATGGGGATCCACATCCCATAGGGATCAATGAGGATCCACATCCTATAGGGATCAATGAGGATCCACATCCAATAGGGATCAACGGGATCCAGCCCTCCAAACATGATCTGTAAAAGAGTGAGTCACCTAAATAGGGGGAATCCACGCAGTCACAGCGTGAAGCCTGGGGGCAAAAAACCCCCAAAATGGGGCACAACCCCCCAACCAAAACTAGGGTCAAGCTGCAGTCCAAGGAGACACCTGATATAGTCTTGGACACCACTGCTGATATCTTCAATGCAAAGATCCTTTCTTGTGAATTTATCCTAAATAGAAACAGAAAAAACCAAGGATAGAAACAAAGGTGATTAAATATAAAAAAAAAGAAAATAATAAAACATAGATTTGGATAGAACAAGATGTTTATATTAAGATAGGAAATAGAAGAACGAGGGGGAGGGAATTAAGAAGGAGATAATAGATAGATAGATAGATAGATAATAGATAGAAGATAGATATGAGTAGATAGATAGATGATAGATAATAGATAGATGAATTTTTACTTCTCGCCCACTTATAGCATAACATTTGCTTTTTATATACAAAGAAAAAAAAATTGCACTATAAAAACAATAGAACCCCCTTCACTTAAAAAACGCAATTGATACTAGATATTATTAGACACTAAAAAGATGGATAAACCCTGCTTTGCATTATCAACAAATACTACAAACAAAAAAATTTAATCTGCCAAAAAGAAGCACAAGGGAGAATATTCTGCCTGCCTTGGGTCCTGGGAGTCACATCTGTAGGGGATCCATTATTGTAATTTCAGTGGGTGCACAGACAAGTCTGCTCTGATAGAGAGGGGTCCCCCACTGCCCCGTTACCTGCACTCTTCTGTTAATAGTGCAGCTCCAGGTAATTGCAGCCGGCACATCTGTAAAAGGCTCCCACAGCTCCTTACTGCCAGCTTTTATACTATTTTCCATGATTGCTTTACAGATGTGATCAGGGAGCAGCTTGGTTCTTAAGGCGTCGCCATTAGTCTTAGACAACCAGTGTGACTGCAGGAATGTGACATCCTTTCCTGCATACAGAGCTGCACATGGTTCTTTACATGACTTTTTTTGTATCATGAAAAGAAACCCGAGCCTGCAGTGAAGACACAACACAACAGGCATAAAGAAAAACCTAGCACAACCCGCTGGGCATCGTATGGGGTCCCCAGGACCATCGGACCTGACAAGTCAACGTATACATCCCCGACCGTGCACCCTGTGCAACCCTGGGAAAAGGA
>JAODAL010078757.1:0-12807 GCA_025379985.1 Phyllomedusa bahiana | reverse complement strand
TTTTTTTTTGTAAAAACAAAGTCTGAGTCGTGAAGAAACACATCTCGCCTTTCATAATATTTTTTTATCATGTTTTTGCATGTTGTAATAGACCGCAGCAACAAGCAGTTGTATTTCTTTTCAATAAGAATAATACAGAAACTAATGGGAGTGGATAGATTGCCCATTGCTTTCCTGTTATGTCAGTTTTGAGATTACATTGAAAAAACGAACAGTGAAAAATGACTTTTCCATGTGGGGAATGGTGATTACGCCTGTTCATTAATTAGAATTTTTTTTTGTTTTCCTTCAATGCATTTTAAATGAGAAGATCCTCAATGAAAAGCAAGTGAGTTACATAAAATATAGGCTCAAGCTTTGGTTTTATCCGATCACCAAGAAACATGATGGAAATAACGCTGTAATATTTATGCAACAGTAACAATGATTGTTTTAATTAAATCAATCTTCCAGTTTCATTGCCAATAAACTCAAAATGAAGTTTGTTTAAATGACATGGGGCTAAGGAAAATATTACATTAGACCCTGGGGTATGTGCAGATATTTACAATATTCCAAGCACAAGAATAATTTTAATAACATTACTATTGATATTACTAATTTGCCAACAACATAGCTATATGAAATATACTAAAATAATATTTATATAATTTAGAATAGATTGATGTGGTCAGTCATTGTAACAGAGCAGATAAGATTGGAAAAAGAACCAAGTCCACGGAGTCCAACATATAAATCTACTCATTAGAGAACATTCACAAATCTTTCCAAGGATATTTGTGTAACATATCAGGATCTAGATTCATCATAAAGTCTGGGAAATGTTGATGATGTTCACATCACAAGCTATATGCCCAAAGACAATCATAAGCCAAATGTATGCCAAGATAGTTTACTTTTTGCCCAAGGTTGGCCTGTTAAGTTTGGTATACCTTTTACTCAACTGTATTCAATGGTATAGTCAACTAGGCCTAATGAAAAGTCTGAAAGCGGTATGAACATAGTCCTTAATGCACAATATCACAATTTAAGCCCAGATAATTTTGGGTTGGTAGCAAAAGATTATCTAATAACTTTTGCAGTATGTGTAAATTTCTACTCTGCACATTTTTTTAAAAAGATTTTTTTCCCTTTTAAATCCCTATGGATTCCTATTTTTTTCCCCATTGTACAGAATCATCTAAGATAAAGAGTTTTTTCCTCTTAGGTTAAATTGAAGGTAATCTATCTATCTATCTATCTATCTATCTATCTATCTATCTATCTATCTATCTATCGTGAAAGTGTTCTATTTACTTATTACTGCATGAGTACCTAACAACCATTAATCCCTCAACAACCCTGGACATAAACCTACGTCACAGTGTCAATAAGGTGCATTGTAGCTGGATTGCTCCGCGATCCACCACACAGCTGGCGGCTGCCAGCTTTTTATTGCAGCTGACGCCCATTGGTAACAGCATGGGATGGAGCCGACTCCATCCCTTGCTGTTTGACTCCCTAGACACCGCGGTGATCATGGCTGCGGGAAAAATCAAAATGAAGAGAAACGTGTTTGGCACTTTTTTCCCTAAATTCAGATCCGGTCCCCGGGCAGCGAGATCACAGGACCCTTTAATCATTTGATAGGGCCCATTTGGAAGCCTTGTAAAACCTTTCCCAAATTTTTTTTGGTCTTTTTCACCCCCCAAAAAAAATTAGAATAAAGGTGATCACAAAAGTCACATCTAATACAAAATGGCCACAAATTTCAAAAATAGAAAATGTTTGGACTTTTGTACGGTAAATATAACAAAAAGCAAAAACCCAAAAAATTTGGGGGATTCCAGAATCGAAACAACCCCGCAAAATACAGAGAAAACCATTTTTTTTTTTCACATTTTAATCGACTTAGAATTTTTTTGGGTTTCCCAGTTTCTCTATGGGAGGTGAAAGAAACCTTTTTAAAAATAGTAATTGGGCCCACAAAAAAAAAAACCCTCTTAAAGTATATGTAATTTGGGAAAAAAAAAAAAAAAGTTTTGGCTCTTACCTGGTGATAGGAAAAAAAAAACGTGTCCCCCCCCAAAAAAAAAAAAAACTCGGGGCTTTAAAGGGAAAAAGACAGGTATTTAAAGTCCCTACCCTAAAAGTCAAAAAAATAAATTTTGGGGCCGAAAAAAATTTAAATAAATACTAAAAGATCTTTAAAGACAATTTGTTGATGGGTTTTCCCGGGGAGCAAGAACACATTTTCTTAACCCCTAAACAGGTGCAAAAATTTAAAAAGAAAAATAAGTAAAATGGACAAATCGGTGTTAAAGAGGTATTCCTGTTTCATCTAATTAGTTTAACTCATGTAGGCAAAGGTAAATAAACATTCTTGCCATAAATAGGTGCTTTCCAAGGTTACCAACCCCCTCTGCGCTCTAGCAGCGTTTAAATAGGGTTCCGAAAGTCACTTTGGCAAGTGTTATCCCCCCAGGAAAGTGGCTAGGTAATATGGCCTAACCCTAATGGGGGGCCAAAAGGAAAAAACTTTCTTGCCGCTCTTGTAAAAAAACTTTTTAACAAAAGGGGATGGAAATTTTTTTCAGCTGCCTCAAAACTGCCTTAAATCGATTAGTTGAGTGACTGCCACCTTTTTCAGCCATTGTTGGTAAGCAGAATGGTTTTTTAAGTACAAACCTAGAAACCTGGGGGAGCAAAACAAATTTTTTACAAAAATGTACCCAACATACGGAGGGGAACTTTACAAACCCCCCAAACACCACAGTGAGTTTCTGTTACTGTCCCAATGCTGCTATGAGTAACTACCCTAATAGCATTGGGAGCAAGCCCAATTGATGTTTTACCACAATTTCTGTTGTTTAAAGAGCCCTTTTTAAACCCTCACACAAAAACACCAAAAAAATAGCAAATAGAAAGAAATTTTTAAGACATTAAACCAAAAACATGTCATTAGCAATGCAAAGGGCTCCCTTTAAATTTTTACAGGGAAAAGATTTGGCTACTTTTCTTACAACTCTGTAATTTCAGGGGTTTTTTCCCGTTAGCTTTTAGCAGGGGGGGCGAGGACATAGCCCCCTTGTTAGATAAACTGAATCTCCACTTCAAACATTTCATCAGGCACAGAACACTCAGGACATAGTGTTTATAGGGTTTTAAAAGGCATCTACATAACACTTTGTAGGTTATATCCCCAAACACAGACATATCAGCCCAAGAAAATCAGTGTGCACCCTGATGTGACTTACAGGGGCCCCCCCCTTTCACATGGAAATCTTCCAGCTCATAGGCAGGGGATTGATACAACTGTCCCCTCCATCAAGCTGTCATTTGCCCGACTTGAACCAAACTTCCCGAGCTGGCTTTAAAAGGGCCCCCCACTTTTTTTTAAAAAAAAAAAATATACAGGTAAATGCTTTTAATTTCCCCAATGAAGTATATTTTTAAAGGGAAAGGGGTTTTATTTTTTGTCCCATGGGTTTTTTCATGAGGGGCCCTGAGGAAGGTACTCTTTAAAATGCAATCAAAAAGATCCATAATGGGTCCAAATGAGGGAATGAAGAAGAACCCAGGAAAAAAGACAAAGGGGGTGCAGTGATGGTGAGGAGGGAGGAGAGAGGGAAATACAGATAGGGGAAAATACTTTCAAAGTTAAAACAAAGATATTTTATTTTATATCAAAGACAAAGCTTCAGAAATCATCATCATTCAGCAGGATAAGAAGCGGGTAAGAAACCCCCGTTTCTTAAAAAACCCGTTTTAAAACACAAAATTAATGCAGTTTTTGACATAAATTTTTTATCTTTCAGTAAATTTTTCAGGATCTTTGCAAAAAAAAGAAAATATTGTAAATTTTTTAAAGTCCTTAACTTCCCAAAAAATCGCGAACAGCCCGCAAAATCTTTATCTTTAGCTCCCTGATTTGCAGTCAGTAAGAAAATTTTAAAAGGTCCTATTTGTCCCAAACCCCCGCAGGGGTTCTAAAATTTTTCCCTTCCGTTTTTAATTTATTGTCCACATGGGCTGATTTGATAGTCCCCATAGGGGTTTTTCTTCTGTTTCAAACCATAACAGTGATATGAATTTAGTTTTCTGCACTGCTCTAATTTCATATCTGATATTTTTTTGGTTTTTTAAAATTTAACTTTTCAATCACAAAATAACTCCATACTGATGTGACCTAGATACTTTGCGAATGTTTCCAGATCTTACGGAGGCCTTAAATGTAAAAATTTGCTTTTTAAAAGGGGAGAAAAAGATCAGTGCCCGTTATGCATAAAGCATATTTATAATTCTAGCTGATTGCACACCTTTCTCTAGGCATATGGTATTCCCATTCAAATTTCCACCATTGCACAAATTAAAAGTATAATTGCCTATTATTATGCTTGTATACTTTTATGAGTCGGTAGTAAGATTTGCCCCCTGTTGATTTTTGCATCTGTCCCCTTATAAACAATAAAACTTTATTGTTCCCTTTTTTTTAAACCCCTTAAAAAAAATTGGGTCTTTAGGTGTCCCGTTTTTTTTTGAAATTGAAGACTGGCTAATGCACAGAAAATTCTATAATCAGGTTATACAATAAATGTTATCAAAAAAGAAAATAAACCCGTGTTATAGCTAATATTAATTAAATATTTAATAATATCATATTTAATATTAAGACATTTATCTATTTATATTTTTAAATCGCTAATTTCAAAATCTAAACGTGTAAATGGTAAATATTTATTGCAGTTGGGGTAAGGTCCTGTGGTGCAAAATCTAGGTGGCGGGGCACCGGGTAACACGTAATATTCTTTTAAACTGTTGAACTGGTTGCCTATTACAGTTTTTTGTAAAAAAAGTATGCTCTGCTGTCAAAAATTTGCAAAAATCATACTCACTTGTCCCAAGTAAATCTAGTGCATTGTCCGTCGTCTACTGTTTACTTCCTGCTCCAACTGGTCAGATCATCACAACTGCATCCACTGATTGGCTGCAGTGATCTTGTGTCATTTCTTGACATCTTGATTCGGAATGGAATGACCCCGAGTATAGATGTTAGGAAACAGCACATAACTTCTGCAAGGATGATCGGACCCCTGGAGAAAAACCCGGGAAAAAGGTAACTCCAGCACTGAAAAGGAATGAATAAGTTGATTTGGTTTTTTTAACCAAAACAGATAAAATTTTTATATTATAAAAAAACGATGCGCTCTGTTTGCTGTATAAGGTGCCAACTTTAAACACAACATCCCCCCAAAAAATCAAACTCCAAAATATCAACCCCCATGCAAAAAAGTATAAAACCCCTGTAAAACACCCTGTAATAGTGCAACCCCCTTCCCAGAGATTCTCATGGGTGCCACATCAGCCGGAACCCGCGCTAAACCAGGGTTTCTGTCCACTTCAATCTTCATTTTTGGGGGAAATTTTTCAGAAAAATATATAAAAACATACAAACAGTGTTGGGGTGTTTCCCGCTAATAAAGCTCCGGCCGGGGCTGCGGGGTCCACCCCACAGGTAACAGACAGGGTGACGTCACAAAGGGCTGTAGCAAACAAAAGGGCCGAGCAGGCATACAAAAACCTTACGCGTTTCAGAAAATAACGATCCCCTTTCCCATCGGGGGTATAATTTTCTGGCTTATTTCCGGGGGCCTTTATCTGTTCACCCCCCGTTTTTTTTACAGATGATGTTATTTAAAAAAGACAATCAAGATACATTTCCTAACCTTTAATATATTTTTACCTCAAAAAACAAAAATAATTTAAAAACAATAAATAATGCTGCAATGGGAAAAAAAACAATATGCCCCCCAACCCCCTTAAAGTGCAAAGGATTAAAACAATCACTGGAAAGCTGTCCCCCTTTAAAATCCCCCGGGGGAAAAAAAAGGGAAAAAAAGCGGAAAAAAAAGAAAGAAAAATTCTAAATTTTTTTTTTTTTTTTAAACGAAAAACCCTTTAAAAAACGAAATAGTTCAATTCTGAATTAAAAAACCATTTGGTATTTGTGATTCAAATTGAAAACCACCTTGTTTCTGTTTTGGACATTTACTTTTTAGTCACCCTTTCGCCTCCAGTTTCACACTCGATGCCAAAAAAGCAGTATTTTCTAATAAATTTGATGTGAATTTTAAAGTGTTTTTGATAATGGGGTGTCCCCAGTAGCCTCTTTTTAAATTTGTATACTGCTCCCTCTCGGGTGGAATTTGTTTAGTTTCCCAAAAATTTTTTTCCGCTGGGCACTTTATAGCAAAATTTTAGCCTTTTGTTTTGACAGGTTATAAAGTGTTTTTTTTTCAAACCTTTCCATTCCTTTGAGAATTCAAACCTTTTTTTTTTTACAACTCATATTACAGTTTTTAAACCGTAACTTTTTCCCGAGGGAAAAAATCTTTTGTGTTATTATCTGCCCTTCCCAAACTTATTAGAACGTATAGTGGGGGCTAACATTTTTTCCCAAGTTACGAGCTTTTTAAAAACAACTTTGGGAAAACATCTGGTAATTTTCCCCCACCTTTTACCCTGTTTCAGAAGATTCCAATTTTTTTATAATTTTTTGAAAATATTGTTTGATCAGAATTGTCCCAATCGGAAGCTTTTATTTCCCTCAAAACCCCTTTTTTCCCGTATTCAGTTTTTTCTTTTTTTTAAAAAAGATTTTTCTAGGAAATGTTTTTATTTCTTTTTTGTTTTTTTCAACATTTCCCCCCAAAAATACCCTATAGCAATAAATTGCTTCGAAGCTGATGGTTCTTCTAAATATGATGAACTTTTGTACAATTTCTGCTTTATCCGCAAAAATTTATTTTGGGTATATTTGATAAAACCCTCTATAAGATGGCAAATGGAGGATGGATGAAGTGTTTTGGGGTCAGTTTTTTTATGGGAACTTTTTGTCTGTGAATTTTTTTGTCTTGAATATAGTAATTTCAAGAGTTTATGGGTTTTTACTTATTTTGAATTGAATGTTAAAAAAAATTCATTTTTTTTAAATTTTTTTCCAAAAAAAATTTAAAGATTCCAAAGATCCTTTTCCCAAAAAAATGAATTTTTCATTAGAGGATTGCAGCAGGGATTTCTCTGACGACTTTGTGGCTTGTTTCCCCGAAACCCGGGCTTGACTAAAGTAGAGTTAGCGTTTTAAAAATTTATTTAAAAAACAAACTGAATGACTCCTTTAATGGATTCCCAGTTTTGCAAGCTGTATATTGAACTTGAAAAATTGTTGGGCCAACGATGAATATCCATTTTGGGGGACATGTATGAAAACTGTCTAGGTCTAAGACCAATCAGAGCCCCCCCCTCTTTTAATTTTTTCAGAGCACTATGTGGAAGGGAAGGGTAGCTCTGATTGGTTGCTATGGGCAATAAAGAAAGTCTTAGACCAAGACAGTTTTCATACATGATTCCCTATGCCTATAGGTTTATGATTACTGGCTACACAATATTGCAGGCTACAGATTCCAGGATGAGGTAGCCATTGACAAGAAATAGAAAACGATAAGGAGTAGCCTGTCAACACAATGTTAGTTGCATTGCAGCCACATCTTGATAGCATTACTCCTGCACTGTAGGACCATACTACTAGAGTGACATCCTTTTAAAGACATAGAATTATATGATTTTTTTTGTCCTTTATTTACCACTAGGGATAAGTTGAAATCGGCACGATTTTTAGGCTGATCGGAAATTTTCGATCACGCGATATTTTAGGTGACAATCTGCAGATAATCTATTACTATCGTGCTATTTTTGGCGCTTCCTGTCATTTTGGCGGCCAGCAAATCAGCTTAGGGAATAGAGCAGGGTGAGCTGGGTGTGCGATGTCATGACTGTGATGTGTATGGTTGTCATTGGCTGGAAAAATCACATGACCTCGTTTTGCAGAGAACAGCGTTTCCTGTTCAGTATCAGTCTTTCAGTGTCAATCACTAGAGCAAGACGTGTGCTGCGTGTCTCTCAATACAGCTCAGCTCAGAGACACAGTTATTCTCTTTATTCATACAGACAACTATGCTTTTAGCTGTGAAAATTAGAATATAGGTAGATTAGAGAATTTCAGTTCTTATTTAGTTAGAGAGTTTTAAAGAAGCATCTAGCGCTGTACAGCCGCAGGGGAGAGGTGATGTGGGAGGGGGGGGGGGGCGGACGGATGGACGGACAGACAGACAGACAGGCTTTGGAAAGGAGGGTGCATATTGTGCAACCCAGACTATGCTTTAAACGTGCATTGAAATGGCATATTGTTTCCACTTTTTGGCCAGCACACCTCACACTTGAGGTGAAATTGTACCTTTTATTTTGTGCATCCCAGTTTTTTTCAAAGAACCACCTTGTACTTAAATTTGGATACAGAAATTTTCTAGTAACTGTTGGTGTAATTCATTGGTGCAAAAACCACCTTTTCTTATCTATATAACTTTTAAATAGCTGTAGTTCACTTTGGTTCAGCCCAGTTTTGTTCAAAGAGCCACCTTGTACTTAAATTTGGATACAGAAATTTTCTAGTAACTGTTGGTGTATTTCATTGGTGCAAAAAACACCTTTTGCTATGGGTATAACTTTTACATAGTTGTATTGCACATTGGTGTGGCCCAGTTTTGTTCAAAGAGCCACCTTGTACTTAAATTTGGATGTCCAGTTCAACTAAAATGGTGGTTCAAAGACTCCTTTTTCCGGCACTTTTTAATCTGTGGGTCAGACAGGTTTAATGGTCATACTGCGGTCCAGGACAAGTATAGTCAATGTCCAGTTCAACTAAAATGGTGGTTCAAAGACTCCTTTTTCTTGCACTTTTTAATCTGTGGGTCAGACAGGTTTAATGGTCATGCTGCGGTCCAGGACAGGCATAGTCAATGTCCAGTTCAACTAACATGGTGGTTCAAAGACTCCTTTTTCCTGCACTTTTTAATCTGGGGGTCATGCAGGTTTGGGGCTCATGCTGTGGCCCAGGACAGGTATAGTCAATGTCCAGTTCAACTAAAATGGTGGTTCATAGACTCCTTTTTCTGGAACTTTTTAATCTGTGGGTCAGACAGGTTTAAGGGTCATGCAGCGTTCCAGGCAAGGGATAGTCAATGTCCAATTCAACTAAAATGATGGTTCAAATAATACTGCCTTCTGGCACTTTTTAACTTGTGGGTCATGCAGGTTTAAGGGTCATGCTGTGGTACAGGACAGGGATAGTGAATAGTGTGTGACTTTTTTTCTGTGACTCTTGTTGCCTAATTGTCTTGCCCAAGATGTATCACGTATCCAGTTTCCTGTTGTGGATGTTAATTCCAGCTTCTCCAGCCCTGTTTGGGTGTAAGAATGAAGGTGTTGTTCATCTCCCATAGACTTTAATGGTCATCGGTAATAATCTGTTATCGACTATCGGACATCGTCATGATAATTGCCGATATCGACTATCGAATCGATAACGATAGTTGACACAATCGCTCATCACTACTTACCACTAGAAAGAGCTAAGGAACTTACTATATACAGGGTAAGCATTGAGTTTAATGTATAAATATATGCACTGATCTCTCTGTAGTGGTGGTATGGAGTTGCTAATATCTTAAAAAAAGAAGCAATCAACATAAAATATGTGATTTAGATGAAAAGGAATACAAAAAAGATTAATGATGTTCAAGTTGATTATTTTCACATATATGTATCTGTGTCTTGTCAGCCATTTATCCATTTGTCCTACTTTTGCCTACTTACTCAGGTTTGTGATTTGTGACTGTTTTCTTGAAAATGGTTACTGATCTGTTCAAGGGAAGCGGAAGGCCACTAGATGATGTTATCACTTTACATCTCTCTTCTGAGGATTCACAAACTAAAAGGCTTCTATATCTGTAAGGTCATATGTACACTGTACAATTCTATAAATATAACCTTGTACATAAGAAACGTAGAAAGCCATCCTACATTATATGCTTTCTTCATGGCACATCACATAAAGCAGATGTGCTGGAGGCTTGTGTTATAAATAAAAAAGTATATATATATATACAGAATCTCACAAAATGGAGTATACCCCTCACATTTTTGTAAATATTTTATCTATTTTCATGGGACAACACTGAAGATATGACACTTTGATACATTGTAAAATAGTCAGTGTACAGATTGTATGGAACTGTAAATTGTAACACCAATGAGTCACATGAAACTGGGGAGGAAAAATGGCAAATTGGGCTCACTTTATCCATTTTCACTTAGGAGTGTACTCACTTTTGTTGCCAGCAGTTAAAACATTGATGGCTGTGTGCTGTTATTTTGTCGGCACACCAAATTTACACTATTATACGAGCTGTATACTGACTACTTTACATTGTATCAAGGTGACATATCTTCAGTGGCGTCCCATTAAAAGATGTAATACAATATTTACAAAATTGTGATGGCTGTACCCACTTTTGTAAAAAACTATACTTAGGAAATTGTTGAGGCTTCTATATCAGTAAGGTGATATGTACACTGTATAATTCTATAAAGCTTGTATTATAAATTCAAAAAGTAAAAAGGATATATGGATATATGGATGTGTGTACATATATTAATTATATATATATATATTATATATTATATATAAAATACACAGTAGGTAGGGAAGCTATTCAGATCCTTTAAATTTTTCACTCTTTCTTTCATTGCAGCCATTTAGTAAGATCCAAAAAGTTCATTTTTTTGTGATTAATATGTACTCTGCATGTCATCTTAAAAGAAAAAAAAACAGAGGTGTAGATAATTTTGCAAAATTAATAAACAATAAAGTTATTAAACAAATTTATTAAACAAAGTTATTAAACAAATTTATTAATCACTAAACGGAAATATCACATAGTTTTGTTCAGAGTATTTATTATACTTTGCTCAGAATTGAGTAGAAGCACCCTTTTGGGCATCCTCTACCATTCTTCCTTGCAGATCCTCTCCAGTTTCCTCAGGTTGGATGGTGAACATTGGTAGACAGCCATTTTTAAGTCTCTCCAGAGATGCTCAATTGGGTTTAGGTCAGGGCTCTGGCTAAGCCAGTAAAGAATGGTCACAGAGTTGTTCTGAAGCCACTGCTTTGTTATTTTAGCTGTTTGCTTAGGGTTGGAAGAAGAACCTTCGGCCCAGTCTGAGGTCCAAAGCACTCCTCTTTCCTTCAATTGCAACTAGTCCTCCTATCCCTGCAGCTGAAAAACACCCCCATAGCATGATGCTGCCACCACCATGTTTTACTGTTGGGATTGTATTGGGCAGGTGATGAGCAGTGCCTGGTTTTCTCCACACATACCGCTTAGAAGTAACACCAAAAAGTTCAATATTTGTCTCATCATACAAGAGAATCTTATTTTTCATAGTCTGTGAGTCCTTCATGTGTTTTTTTTTCCAACTGTATGCGGGCTTTCATATGTCTTGCACGGAGGAGAGGCTTCTGTCAGTATACTCTGCTATAAAGCTCCGACTGGTAGAGGGCTGCAGTGATAGTTGACGTTGTAGAACTTTTTCCCATCTCCCTACTGCATCTGTGGAGCTCAGCCATAGTGATCTTGGGGTTCTTCTTTACTTCTCTCACCAAGGCTCTTCTCCCACAATTGCTTAGTTTGGCTGGACGGCCAGGTCGAGGAAGAGTTGTGGTCGTCCCACACTTCTTCCATTTACGGATTATGGAGGCCACTGTGCTCTTAGGAACCTTGAGTGCTTCAGAAATTCTTTTGTAACCTTGACCAGATCTGTGCCTTGCCACAATTCTGTCTCAGAGCTCCTTGGGCAGTTTCTTAGACCTCATGATTCTCATGTGCTCTGCCATGCACAATTTAATTAAACACAGCTGGACTCCAATGAAGGAGTAGAACCATCTCAAGGAGGATCAGAAGGAAATGGACAGCATGTGAGTTAAATATAAGTGTCAAAGCACAGGGTCTGAATACTTATGACTAGTGTTGAGCGATTTTTATCGACAAAGTTGAAATCGGCAAGGTTTTTATGGTGATCGAAATTTCCAGATCAGGGCGATAATTAAGGTTAAAATTGAGCATCATTATTAAGTCGCGCCTTTTTCGGCGCTTCCTGTAATTTTGGCGGCCAGCCAAATCGATTACAGAATAAGCAGGTTTAGTGTGTGTGCGAGTCATGACTGGGATTTGGTATGGTTGCGATTGTGGAAAAATCACATGCCTCGTTTTACATAGAACAGCGTTTTCTGTTTCAGACAAGCTCTATCTATAAAGAACACTGGAATAAAGTTCACAAGACTTAGTGTAGACATTGTATTTGGGTATCTTTTTATTAACAGTTTGCTATTGAAATATTTCCTGGATATTGGGCAGCCTGAACTTACATTGGATACACATCATTTTTTCTAGTAACTGCAGGTCTCTTTGTTAGCTGCAAACTCCACTTTTATTATCAGTATACATTTCAGATAGGTGTTCATTTCAATTTTCCCCTTACACCGTGACTGTTTTATATATCCACCTTGCAGTTAAATTACAATACAGCAATCTTGTAGTCAGCACAGGTTGTTTTGTTGCAAAAATACCGTGTATCGTACGAAAACTTCACAAGTTACGTGTTTTTTGACTTTTGGCACCCAGCATTGTTCATTGTGGGGAATCCACGTAAAATCTTAAAACAGCAATTCTATTTTCACCACAGGTGAATTGAAAGGTCAAAAAATAACCGTTTTTTATACCAAAAAAACAGTTACGTGTTTTTTGACTTTTGCGCACCCAGCATTGTTCATTGACGCAAACATCTACGTAAATCTTAAAACAGCAATTTTATATTCACCACAGGTGAATTGAAAGGTGCAAAAATACCGTTTATTATTCAAAAAATAACAGT
>JAODAL010078756.1:0-12807 GCA_025379985.1 Phyllomedusa bahiana | reverse complement strand
TATGGAGTAAGAAAAAAATCCACCTTTCAGGGCAGGGGGTTTATGATCCTGACTATAAAGGGGGAATTTGCATAAAGACCCTATTATGAAATTGCAAAATTTGTTTTTTAGACTTTATTCCTGTATGAACTATATTTTTCAAAATAGTCCCACAACGGTTTTACCAAAATTCACATTCCCCTTAAATTTTTGCCCCGTAAAAACAATTTTTTTTTATACTATATTGCATTTTTAAAAAATAATGGGCCCATTTTATTTTTTCCACACATGGGACTCCAATTAAACCCTTTCAAAAAGGGAAATTTTTATTAAAAGGGGGGTTTGGTCCATCACCAGGGGTGTAACTAAAAATTCTTTGGGCCCCCCATGGGCAAAAATGAAAATGGTCCACATCACTTAGTGAAAAGAAACAAAAAAATAAGCACAAAAATTTTTTATAAAAAATATTGGTCCCAAATATTCAACAGAAAAAAACCCCCTTTTTTTTTGCTTTTTTGGGGGGGGAGGAAGGATGATGAAAAACGTACTTTTAAAAATTTTTTTAAAAAAATATATGTTGCAGTATAAAAATTGTCGGTGACTTTTTTTCTTTTGGGTCCTTAAAAAAGGATGCCAAATCATAACACAAATTTTTAAAATAAACTACTTATGCAAAATTTAAAACCCCCCTTTTTATAAATGATTTGTTTTTTTGCCAAACATTCCCCCCAGAAAAATCCCCCAATTCAATTTTTTTGGGTATAAAGCTATAAAATAATAAAAAAAGGGGTTTTTTTTGGTGAAACAAAAACCCATTTTTGATGACGGGTTTATTCCTTTTTTGGGGGAGGCAAGATGAACAAATAAAAAATTGTTAAAAGGGCGTTAACTTGGGCTAAAATCTTTTTTAATAGTCCGGGTTGTTATTTGGGAAATACATTATGTTGAAATAATTTTTTTTTTACCTTTTACAAAAAATAAAAACATTTTTTGTGAAGAAAGAAAATTTTTACTTATTCTTATTTCTGTAACACCTTGCTATCTTGTAACATTTTGGGGAAACATATCCATTTTCCTTTGGATCCTTTAACACTACACAGACAAAACTAAACGTAACAAAAAAGGAAAACTAATGGGGGGAAAAAGGGGGCCTAAATAAAACAACCTAAGGTTAGATACCCCTAAAATTCTAAACTTTTGGGTTGTAATGTACACCCCGGGCCGTAATTTTAAAAGCATTGTCCTGATGAACCCATTTTGGCCCCCTTTTAAAAAAAAGGGTTACATGTTTTTAAACCTGAATGCCATTCATAAATAAAAAATTCCCCTGACCCATTCTATACTGGTATGCCATAGCCATACCTAAATAGCCAACCCAACATGACAGCACCCTTTGGGTGGGGCAACCCCCAAAAACATCAGGTCCTTTACAAAGGCTTAAAAGCTGTAGGGCTCCCTGGGCAGGGAAAATTTTAAATATATATTATTAAATATAAAATTATATAATATATTTATATTATATATAAAATATATATATATTAATATAAAATATATATAATAATATATATCCGGGAAAAAATTGGGGCACTCAGGGAAACAAAAAAATAAAAAATGAATTTTTTCCCACATATAAACCGATTTTTTGGGGCCCTCTCACAGACCCTTTTTTCCCAATGATAGTGTTTAATGAACAATTGCTCAATATAAAAGGGAAAACAGTGATACATCAAAATTTTAAAAAAAATCATTAAAAAAAAGTGTCAAGGGCTTACAATCAATCCTAAAAATTTACTATAACAATACACAAGTGTTATTAAGAGGAAGCATTGAATATATATCAACCCCTCCCAAATTTTAAAATTTCCCAGTCCCGTTTTTAATAAAAATATAATAATCAAGGGGCGGAGCCCAACCATCATTTTCCCAATTTGCCTGTTTAAAAGACAGCTGTTGTACTATAAAAGATTTAGCTTATGTTTTTTAAAGAAAACACGTTTAAATGTCAAAAAAACATACATCTCTGGGGCGCCCTTTAAAAATCAAACGGGCCCCATGCCCGGGGAAACACCGCCGGCCAAGCCGAGCGTCCGTGGAACATTTATTAACCCTAAAAAAATTCAAAGCGGGCATGCCCCGGGAAAAACCGTAGGAAAAAAGGATGGTCCATGGCAACCGCAACAAAACAGAGAACATAAGTGCTGTTAGGTACGGTAAAAAAAGAAACCATCGCCCCCCAAAACAGAAACCAACAAAATGGAAACAAAACAGCTGAAAATTCTCATGAAACCCCTCAAAAAAATACTGCAAAAAAAAAAATTTAAATTATAGATAAAAAAAAAACCCAAAAATTTATCAAAAATTAAATATACATAAAATTAAAGAGAAAGTGATGGGGGGCCCGATCCCCGCAATCAATTTATGTTTTAAAAGATCTGAAAAGACAAAGAAAAAATATATTAATAAAAATAAAAAAAAACCACAAAAAAATTTCTAAAAGGGCAAAAAAAGAAAAAACACAAAAAAAGGATTAAAGTGGGGAAGCCTCATCTGAACATTCCTGAAGAAAAATTTGGGAATCAATTTTTCAAAAAACCCCCGGGTTTTTTAATTTACTTAGTATTAAAATCAAATCGGCCCCCTTTCTTCTTGAGAAGGGGGTGTCTATCTAAACCCTGTTTAGGCATTGGGACATGATCTACTGCCATACATCTTTTGGTCCCCCTTCACCCAAAGGCCCCCTCTCAAAAAAAGTGGGTTTGGGAAAAGGAAAATCTAAACGATTCTTATGTATTGTATAACTATGATTATTTAATTTTTAGTCTTTAAAAACACCTGTAGTTTCTCCCCACATAGATTAATTACAAGGGCACCATAAAATGTAGGGGTAACCCAATCGGAAACAAAGTTTAAGGGGGAAAAATTTTAAATTTTCAAAAAGCTCAAACCCGTACCCCGGGGGGTTTAAAATTTTTTCCTTTTTTCTTAATGCGACAGTTTTCACTTCCCAAAGGGAAGGAAAAAGATCCCAATTGATTTTTACCAAGGGAAAATTTGTCGTAATTTTGTAACTGGGGAAATTTAAATTCTTAACTAATATCTTCAAAATTGGGAGCTTATCCTGTAGGGTATCAAAGGTTTAAAAATTGAAATCGAAAACCTTTTTTGAAAAATAGTTCGTATTTAAAGTGCCCAAAGTTTTTTTATTTTTGCGGGTGTTGTAGGGCGGGCATCACAAAAAAGGGGAACAAAAAAAAAACCCCCGGAGCCAAAATTTTGACTCCTAATTGTTGACGGCCCATTATAAGTCTGTTTTGGGAACCCTTTTTTTTCATGCCCTAAAATAAATTTTTTTTTGGATAACGGGGGGCCCGCAAATTTTTCACGAAAAATCATCCACAAACTTTTAACCAAATTTCCCCGGGAAAAACAAAAGCGCCTAGCCCGAAGTAATGGGGTATACGGGAAAAAACCTGCGCAGCTTTGGGTGGAAAGACTGCTGTTAAAGTGTAACAATGTGTTCCTGTCCCTATCTTTTACATGTAAATTTAGTATGTAAAATTTCCGACCCAAAAATAGAAACTACAGTATCAAGGAAAGAGATCTTTTTATCAGAGTAAATTTCAATGAAAAATTTCCCAAACCAGAAATCATGTGATTCAAAAATCATGAAAATCCAGCAACCCCTGATGTCACCAATCCAAATGGGAAGACATCATCTATGTATCTCCACCACCAGAACCTTTCCAAATTTGGGGAGAACATAGATAAAATCCTCCTTAGCCAGGACATATAAATGTTAGCATATGTGGGCGCCACATTTGTCCCATGGTGTTCTCTTAACTGTAGGTAAAAAGAATCAGCAAATTGGAAATAGTTACATGTGGGGTACCATATTCAATAAGGATAACAAAAAATCCTTCCAGGATCTGAAAAAATAGATCCCTGTAAAATCCCACCAACCGCAGCTAAACCATGTTCATGAGTTAATAGAGGTATATAAGTAACCACATCAAATGAAGCAAGACTGCTCCCTCTGGTATCACTAAAGAATGATTTTAGAATAAAATCAGTGGTATCTCTAATGTAAGACTGAGACTCCGTCACAAATGGACACAAAACCTTGTCTAGAAAATGGAGACATTACTAAAAATAGAAAGTCTCCCCCACACAAAAGGCCTAACCCCGGGGGGATTCCCGGGTAGGGCTTATGTATCTTGGGTAATAGATAAAAATTGGAGTAATTGGATGGGAAATACTAAAAATTCTTTTAATTTTGATCAATAAATTTCCCTTAAAAAGTTCCTCAAAAAATTTTTTAAATTTTCTGTAAAAAAAAAATTTGGGGGATCTTTTGGGATTTTTCCTAAAAACCTCAAAATCAGACAACGTCTCTCGCTTCAAGAAGTTTTGGGCTAAAATCCATAACCCCAAAGCCCCACTTGTCGGCGGGCTGGGGTGATATTGGATTGTTAGAAAATTATTTAAAAGCAAAAATTTCTGATGAAGTTAAATTAGGTGTAACAGGGGGAATTGCCTCCCCCATTTTTTCAAAGGGGGACTCTTATCTTGTTTGACAAGTGGATTAAGTTCGTGGGTTGAAAGGGTACAATGGGGGTGAAATCACTTACAAGAGCAAATTGTAATCTTTCAACAAAAAAATCCAAAATGTATCAGAAATGAGGGTACGAGTATTAATTCACAAGGCTGTTGACCAAAAAAAGTTTTTTTAAAATTTCCAAAAGAAGATTAAATTAACTCTAAATGAACCAATAAAATTTTTTTGGGTTGGACAAAATGTGAGCCCTTTAGGGGGAGAACATTAAAATTGAGCCTCTGTTAATTCAATGGTGAAATATTTACCACTGCGATGGTTCTTTTTTTCTTTTTTCTGCGCCCACTGATTGTCTGTCCGAGTTTGGTGTCCGTTGCTGCTTGACCCTTTTGTTTTTTGATTTCCATCCCGTCTTTTACCCCCTTCCCTTGTTGGTCGTTGTTACAATGTCCCCTTTTTTTAAACCACAAGAAAAGGGAACTCAGAGTTGAAATTTACGGTTTGTAATTTTAACATTTACTTTTTTTAGCCATTTTCTGGTGAAAGTTTTCTCAGAGTCCCAAGGGTAAACTTTCCCCCCTTTATAACTTGAAAAGGCGGTGCCTTTTTTCTTTGTATCCCCCAGTTTTCCGTTTTAAAATTGAAGTAAAAAACTGTTCGTTTATCAATAAATTTATGAAATTTCCTTTGAAAGAGCAGTTTCAAAATAATATAAAATTTATTCAATTTTTCACGCACATTTTTCAGATCTCGTTGTAAAAATTCCAAATTTAAAAGGTAATTCCCCAAAGGGATTCTATTTGAGATATCCTCAAAAAGTTAGTCTGAAATCAGCATCATTTGAAAAAAGTGTGGGACGCAAAGATGTTGTCATACCTCTGGGGATCCGCTTAATCTTATAGTTTTCCCTCAGAGTCACATAATGCATTTCCAAGGTAATTACTTTCTTTGAAATCTTCTCATAATTCCGTTGCAGATCAATGTTAGAAGGTGTGTTCAAGAAAGAGGCATCTCGACCCTCACCACTTAAAATGCGCTCCACTTCAGCCTCAGAGAAAACAGAAGTATGTGGGACATTTTTACAACGAGATCTGAAAACTGTGCGTGATAAATTGAATAATGTTGATATTATTTTGAAGTCTGCTCTTTCAAGTGAAGATTATATGAAATTTATTGATAAACAAAACATGTTTCTACTTCAATTTAAATCGGAACTGGAGGATACAAAGAGAAGAAAGTGGCACCGCGACTTGCAAGATTACGAAAGTGGGAGTGTTTACCCTTGGACATCTGAGAAAACATTACATCCAGGAAAATGGCCCAAAAAAAGTAAGATCGTTAAAATTACAAATCGTGAAATGTACAACTCTGATGTTCCTTGTCTTGTGGTTGATAATAGGGGACATTGTAAGCAACGACCAACAAGGAGAGGAGGTAAAAGACAGCATGGATATTATAAAAACAAGGAGTCAGAGACAGCAACGGACACCAAACAGTCGGACAGACAATCGAGTGACAGCATCAAAGAAGAAAAAATAGAACCATCGGCTGTGGTAAATATTTCATCTATTGAATTAACAGAGGCGCAATTAAGTGTTCTCTCTAAAGGACTCACATTTTGTCCAGACCAAAAAATTGATTGGTTTAGTTTAGAGTTAGATTTGACTCAGTTCTTTAGGAAATTGAAGTTAAAAGCTTGGTTTGGTCAACAGCCTTGTGACATTAGTACTACTGATACCATCATTTTTGACAGCATTGTGGATTTCAGGTTGAAAGATTATAATTTGTCTCTTGTCAGTGATTTCACTCCCATTGCACCTTTTCATCCCATTGAGACTTATATCCAGCTTGTCAAACAAGATATAGAGTCCCTTAGAAAAAGTGGGGTAGGCAATTCTCTGTTACATCTAATTTAACTTCATTAGAAATTACAGCTTTAAATGAATTATCTAACAATCCAAATATCACCATTAGGCCCGCCGATAAGGGTGGAGCTGTGGTGGTTATGGATTTGAGTCAAAATCTCTTTGAAGCGGACAGACAGTTGTCTGATTTTGAGATATATAGGAAACTTCCAAATGATCCCAAATTTGTTTTTTTACAGAAACTAAAAACTATGGTTGAGGATGCTTTTGAAGGTAAATTGATTGATCAAAAATTAAAAGAATTTTTAGTTATTTCCCATCCAATTACTCCAATTTTTTATCTATTACCCAAGATACATAAGTCTATCCGGAATCCTCCGGGTAGGCCTATTGTGTCGGGGAGACTTTCTATTTTTAGTAATGTCTCCATTTTTTTAGATAAAGTTTTGTGTCCATTTGTGATGGAGTCTCAGTCTTACATTAGAGATACCACTGATTTTATATCTAAAATCAGTTCTTTAGTGATACCGGAGGGAGCATTTTTGGCTTCATTTGACGTGGTTAGCTTATATACCTCTATAGCTCATGAACAAGGTTTAGCTGCAGTTGGTCGGATCTTACAGGGATCTACTTTTTCGGATCCTGGGAAGGATTTTTTGTTATCTTTATTGAATATGGTACTCACATGCAACTATTTCCAATTTGCTGATTATTTCTACCTACAGTTAAGAGGAACAGCCATGGGGACAATGTGGCGCCCACATACGCCAACATCTATATGTCCTGGCTGGAGGGGGATTTCATCTTTGTATCTCCCCACTTTGGAAAGGTTCTGAGGTGGTGGAGGTACATAGATGATATCTTTCTTATTTGGACTGGTGATATTCAGGAGTTGCTGGATTTTCATGAGTTTTTGAATCACATGATCTCTGGTTTGGAATTCACATTGATTTACTCTGATAAAAAGATCTCTTTCCTTGATACTGTAGTATCTATCGTTGGGTCGGAATTACATACTGATTTACATGTAAAAGACACAGACAGGAACACATTGTTACACTTTAACAGCAGTCATCCAGCCAGCATGCGCAGGTCTTTACCGTATAGCCAGTTACTTCGTGCTAGGCGCATTGTAGATTCAGAGGAATCTTGGTTAAAAGTTGTGGATGACTTTTCGTGTAAATTTGCTGCACGCGGTTATCCTAAAAAAATTATTTCCAGGCATGTACAAAAGGTGTCTAACATGACTTATAATGAGGCTCGTCAACAGATTAGGAGTCAAAATTTGGTTCCGAGGGTTTCTTTTGTTTCCACTTTTTGTGATGTCAGTCCTGACATCACTCGCATAATAAAAAAACATTGGCACATTATACGAACTAGTTTCAAACAGGTTGTCGATTTTCAATCTTTACCTTTGATATCCTACAGGAGAGCTCCAAATTTGAAGGATAGGTTAGTTAAGAATTTAATTCCAGTTACAAAACTACGACAAACTTTCCTTGGTAAAAATCAATTGGGATCATTTCCTTGCCTTGGATGTGTAAACTGTCGCATTATGAAAAAAGGTAATAACTTTATCCACCCGGGTACTGGTGAGACTTTTGAGATTAAATTTCACCTTACGTGTAGCTCCGATTGGGTTATCTACATTCTATGGTGCCCTTGTAATTATATCTATGTAGGAGAAACTACATGTGATTTGAAGACTAGATTAAATAATCATAGATATACAATACGTAAGAATCGTTTAGATCTTCCAGTTTCCAAACACTTTTCTGAGATGGGACATTGTGAATGGGACCTCAGATGTATGGCAGTAGATCATGTCCCTATGCCTAAACATGGTGGAGATAGACATGCCCTTCTCAAGAAGAAAGAGCTGAGGTGGATTTTTAATACTAAGTCATTGAAACCCAGGGGTTTGAATATTGATTACAAAATTTCTTCAGGTATGTTCAGATGAGGCTTGCCACTTTATCCATTTTTTGTGTGTTTCGTTTTTTGTCTTTTAGAAATATTTTTGTGTTTTTTTTGTATTTTTATTAATATATTTTTTCTTTGTCTTTTCAGATCATTTTAACATCATTGATCTGTAGGGATCGGGACCCCCATCACTTCCTCATTATTATGTATATTTAATTTTTGATAAATTTAGGTTTTTGTTATCTATATTAATTATTTTTTTGCAGTATTTTTGTTGAGGGTTTCATGAGAATTTTCAGCTGTTAGTTTCCATTTTGTTGGTGCTGTTTTAGGTGCGATGGTTTCTTTGATACTCGTACCTAGCAGCGTTTATGATTCTCTGTTTAGTTGCGGTTGCTACGGACGCATCGGCTTTTGCCTATGACTGTTCCGGACATGCGCGCTTTGATTTGTTTAGATGTATAGTAACTGTTACTACGGACGCGTTGGCTTTTGCCGACGGCATTTCCGGACATGCGCAATTTGATTTTTAGGACGCCGAGAGATGTATGTTCTCTGACATGCATCGTGTTTTCTTAGAATTATAAGCTAAATCTTTCATAGTACACAGCTGTCTATTATCAGGCTATTGTTAAGTGATGGTGGTCTCCGCCCCTTAATTATTATATTTTTATTATTATGCACTGTATTTTTATTGGTAGCGTTGATATATATGCAATGCTTCCTCTTAATAACACTTTTGTATTGTTATAGTATTTTTAGGATTGATTGTATG
The DNA here is from genome assembly GCA_025379985.1 of Phyllomedusa bahiana. NCBI lineage: Eukaryota > Metazoa > Chordata > Amphibia > Anura > Hylidae > Phyllomedusa > Phyllomedusa bahiana. The sequence continues at coordinate 3,713 of JAODAL010078756.1, read as the reverse complement.
CATTGTACACTTTTTGTAGTGATTTTTTGATAACTATTGATGTATCACTGTTTTTCTTATATATTGAGCACTTGTTCATTAACATTATCACTTGAAAATGGCTCTGTGAGAGGGCCGAAACGTCGGTTCACTATGTGGGAATAAATTCACTTTTATTACTTTATTTTGCTACCGTGAGTGCCGCAACTTTTTCGGGATTTATGTTATAGTGGTCTCCTTGCCGGGAGACCCATTTTTTTGCTGGCACCCCGCTTTTATTGCATTATTTCCTGGAAGTGCTGCTGATTTTCTGTGAACTATATATATATATATATATATATATATATATATATATATATATATATGTACTGTATATATATATATATATATATACATATATATATCAAAATATATATATATATCAATATATATATATATATATATATCAATATATATACACATATATATACACACACACACAATATATAATATATAGTAATAGGAAACTTTGAAGCACATCTTCAGGTAATGATTTCAAACAAAAAAAGTGTTTATTTCCACATATCACAAAAACCGACGTTTCAGCTCCCTCACTGAGCCGTTTTCAAGCGCAAAATAGTACAAAGAGGCCCAAAGAGAAGTCTGAATTTGGCTCTATTGAGAGGTAAGGATAGAGTAGGACCACCCACCTTGAGATCCCGTTGTAAGTCACGGGTGGCATAAACATCTTCTGATCAAAACGTGTGAACTAAGAATCTCAAAGTTTTTTTCATGTTTGATAGATAGCATAAATGCTTCTTTAGGGATTTCCATGTATTGTATAGCCCTTTTAGCAGTTGTGTGCCACTGGTACTGGAATGCGTGTAATATATATAATATATATTTATATATTTTTATAAAAAATTTTATATATATTTTTAAAATACTATATATTATATATTTTGGGGGCCCCGGGCGCCCTTTTGGTGGTCGCATGGAGCTGCCACTAGATGGCGTACGTGCCACCAAAGAGCCTGGTCTCGGGGGGGGAAACCCCGGGATTGTGGGTTCACCCAGCTTAGGTTGCTGACCCTTTTTCCCTAGCATGGCTAAGGGTCCAGCCATTAAGGGCGGGGCCCCCTTCCCGGGAAACAATGCAGAATGGGGGGGTTTGGTTGTTCCCAGTTCCAGGTTTCTTCGGGTTCCAGCCCAGGTATTGGGTGCATCTGGGCCCCAAAATTAAAGGCCTCCTACTCAGGGATCGGGGGGTTGTGGCTTGCTTACCTGAGAGTGGAGCAGAAAGGAGGAGCTGAGGAGAGGGGCTCTTCCCCCAGGTGGACGGAACCCTGAAGTGTATAGGGATTAAAAAAAGGGTGCTTTTCGGTGTGGACGGGTAGGTCCTAAACCGCAGGGTTAGAGGGGGCCCCCTACTTTTATATGTAGTTAGGGGCTAGAGGCCTAGGGTTTTAAATTTTGTATACCGTATTTTTTTATTTTTCCTGTGTTGATAAATTTAAAGCTGGGGGAAAAATCCAGATTGAAGAAAACCCCTGTGTCAGAAATTTCCTTTTACCAAACGGGATCCCGGAGCTAAAAAAACCCCAGGCGGTCCAAGATGGTGTCCAAGCGCAAAGGGGAGTGCTTACATATGGTGGAGGATGGGGGGAAAAATTGGCACAATTAAAATTGGCGCAGTGTTGGCCGAATTTGTGCCAAAGATTTTAAAAAGTGAAAAAAGTCGTATGCAGAAAAGTTTTTAAAGGGGCCGGGGCCCCTTAATGTGAAGAAGTGTGCTAAAGGAGACACACCCGAAAAACAGGCTGAGTTTGTGGGGTAGAGATTTGTGTTTTTCAGTGGGAGAGGAGGACAAACCTGATTTTGGGGACTGTCCCTGCGGCCCTAAAAATTTTGGGGTTTTGTTTGGCCATGGAGCAACCCCCTTGCCCCAGTGGGGGCAGTCAGGAGTCTGAGAAGTGACTGCCCCATGAAAAAGGGCGAAAAAGAAGCTCCAAGAAAAAGTTAAAGGGGCAGACCTTTGGGGGGTTTAAAAAAGCCATTTAAACCCCAATTCCCAGTTGAGAAAGGTGGACTCACCACAAAAACAAGCGTCTTGCGGGCTGGAGGTGCAGAGTCTAAGCGGGAAAAAGACGGATGCCAAGGGGAAACCCAGCTTTGGGGTGGTGTACGGATGTCTAAGACGGACATGTGAAATAAAGGGGATGTCCCGTGGCGAGGAGGGGCCCTAAACGCCGTCCAAGATGGGGGCCAATTCAGGAGAGATGGGTTGCCTGAGGGGGCCTGCGTGCCCCCCGTTTCTAGGGGCAACCTCGGATCAGCAAGAGCCTGCTACCACCCTCCCCGCCCGAGGGGGCCATGTTGGGGATGCCCCGAGTGGAGAGATGTGCCTTTCCCGACTTTCCCTCTTTAATAGGAGGCCAGAGAGGTCAAAAGCTGAAGCCCTGGAGCTCCCGGTGGTGGGGCCCCCCCCCAGGCTGGGCATGGACTTTGAAGGGGGCAATCCAGACTGAGCCCCGAATCCCAAAAATTTTTAAAAATGCTCCAGTGGGGTTGGTTAAAGGGTATGGGGGCTGTATTTCACCCTGCAGGATATATGTGAGGGGCTTTGGGTTTTGGGGTGGACGAGGCCAGGTGTGCTGACAAGCCAGAAGGGGTTCCCGGAGCAGTGGAAAATTGCAGAGTCTGTTGGACCTTGGTTCCTTACATAAAAATGGTGTCTATTGACCCAAAGCTACAAATTTTGTTTAAAAATATGTGTAACTCATAGCTTGTCACACCCGGCTGAAAGGGGATGTTGCCGTAGCACAAATTTAAACCCCCTTTCTTGGGGCCCCGTGTGGGAAAAAGCATCTAGAGGTGCTGTAAAAGAGAGCAGCTTGGTCTTTCCCCTGGATGTCAAGGCGGTCAGGACTATGTGTGGAGTGACTGCAGAGTGTTTTAGTTAGCCCCCCTTTTTTTTTTTTTTCAGAAATTTTTTTTTTTTTTTTTTTTTTTTTTTTTTTTTTTTTTTTTTTTTTCCCTTTTTTTTGCAGAAAATTAGCAAAACAGATTAGCTCAAATTTTGCCCCTAGAGAGCGTGGCTCCCTTGTCCCGGAGTATAGCAGGGATGGTGTTTTGTGGGTGGATGACCCTTTGCAGAAAGTGCTACCATACAGTTTTAGGGGATTTACTGTGGTTGCCGATAGCAACGAGGGTTTCCCCCTGCATCCCCCGTGGAAAAGTTTGTGAGTAAAGAGTGCCAGGCAGCTGTGTGTGGAAAGGGGTCTGGGATCAGTCGAAATGTGTGTACCCATGACCCCCGCGCACTGTGTGTACAGGAGGGTAACATGCAAGTTGCAGGTGCGCCCCCCGTGGTTATTTTATGGTTTAAAAGCACTGGGTGTGCAGGGGGTGGGGATGTCTGGGGGGTTTATTGCAATCCTGAGCTGGTGCTGTCAATACAGTTCCCCATGGAGCTGATGTGGTTTCCAGTAGCAATCAGGTGCGCTTGAGGGGGGAAAAGGTGATGGAGTTGGCCCGGTGTGAAAAACGGGCCCGTGTGTTTTCTGGGGAAAGGGGGGGAAAGGGAAACCCTGGATATGAGGAGACTAGGGTGTGAATGGGGTGGTTATTTGGGCCATGGGACAAAAAAAATCTGTGAAGAGTCTTTTATTTTACTGTGAGAATAGACAAAAGCAATGTATCCCTGTTTCAGTGAAAAGGGTGATGCTGATTATGCAGATGGGGAAAAATAAAAT
>JAODAL010078755.1:0-12807 GCA_025379985.1 Phyllomedusa bahiana | reverse complement strand
CAAAGAACAGAACCAGGTAAAGGTGGGCCTGAGCCAGACTTGTTGGTATTGGATCTACACTGCCCTGTATGTATGACCTCCAGAAGAACAGTCACACCAGGGTAAAGGTGGTGCCTTAGCAATACTTGTGGTATTGGCTCTACACTGCCCTGTTTGTATGACAAGCAGAAGAACAGCCGGACCAGGGTAAAGGTGGTGCCTGAGCCAGACTTGTGGTATTTGCTCTACACTGCGCCTGTATGTATGACCTGCAGAAGAAACAGCCATCCAGGGTAAAGGTGGTGCCTGAGCCAGACTTCTGGTATTGGCTCTACACTGCCCTGTATGTATGACCTGCAGAAGAACAGACCAGGGTAAAGGTGGTGCCTGAGCCAGACTTTTGGTATTGGCTCTACACTGCCCTGTATGTATGACGTGCAGAAGAACAGGTTCATACATTCTGCTGCAGTCTTTACTACCTTAAAACTATTTAGCACTGGCCTGTCAGCGCCAAAGTTCATGCATATCAGCCTATGGACGACATGTATGTATGTTCACTAAATTTATAATCAGGCTGCATTATAAGGCGCCCGCGGCACTTTGTAATGCGCCTGAAATCGGGAGGTGTTCTGGAGGCGTCGCACCACAACCGTATGATTCTACACATTTATGATGGGAGGACGGCAACTGGGCGCATTACTGCTGGAACAGGTAAACCAAGTTAATAGTGGTTTACCTGAGCCAGAAAGGTCGCTCTTGTGCTAGAAAGCGCTAAATATATGACCCACAGTAGAATAGATTCAGGCGCATTCTACATTACTTTTGTGCGCAATAAAATTGGCTTCTAGGCGCCAAAAATCATACATGTCGCCCTGTGTGTCTACATTTTGCCACCCAGTGGTTATGATGTACATTGCAGCTTGTTGAGGGTTTGATAGCAGGTCACTGTAATGCATTGAATTTTTATAGTGAGAAATTGGAGCTCATAACAAAATTCATGGAAAGTGAATGTGAACACATCTGTAGTTACAGTGGGTATTCAGACCCCTTTACATTTTTCACTCTTTCTTTCATTGCAGCCATTCGGTAAGATCCAAAAAGTTCATTTTTGTTTTTGCTCATTAATATACACTCTGCCCCCCTCCCCCCCAATCTTGAAAGGAAAAAACAGAAATGTAGATATTTGTGCAAATGTATTAAACAAGAAAAACTGAAGTATCACATGGTCATAAGTATTCAGACCCCTTGCTGTGACGCTCATATTTAACTCACATGCTGTCCATTTCCTTCTGATCCTCCTTGAGATGGTTCTACTCCTTCATTGGAGTCCAGCTGTGTTTTGTTAAACTGATTGGACTTGATTAGGCAAGGCACAAACCTGTCTACATAAGACTTCACAGCTCACAGTGCATGTCAGAGCACATGAGAATCATGAGGTCTCAGGAACTCCCCAAGGAGCTCAGAGACAGAATTGTGGCAAGGCACAGATCTGGCCAAAGTTACAAAAGAATTTTTGCAGCATTTAAGGTTCCTAAGAGCACAATGGCCTCCATAATCCTAAAATGGAAGAATTTTGGGACAACCACAACTCTTCCTCGACCCGGCCGTCCAGCCAAACTAAGCAATCGTGGGAGCAGAGCCTTGGTGAGAAAGGTAAAGAAGAAGCCCAAGGTCACTGTGGCTGAGCTCCAGAGATGCAGTAGGGAGATGGGAGAAAGTTCCACAAAGGCAACTATCACTGCGGCCTCCACCAGTCGGGGCCATTCAGGGATGGACTTGCTGGTGTGTTTTGGGTCACTGTCCTGCTACTTAACCCACGTGCTTTTGAGCTTGAGGTCATGAACAGATGGCCTGACATTGTCCAGGATGCGTTGGTAGACAGCAGAATTCATGGTTCCATTTATCACAGTAGTTCTTCCAGGTCCTGAAGCAGCAGAACAGCCCCGACCATCACACTACCACCACCATGTGTTACTGTTGGTGTGATGTTCCTTTTCTCAAATGATGTGTTGCATCTACCCCAGATGTAAAGGGACCCCCCAAAAAGTTCTACTTTTGTCTCCTCAGTCCACAGAATCTTCTCCCAAAAGTCTTGGGATCATTAAGATGATAAGCCCTTATGTTCTTTTCGTCAGCAATGGTTTTTGTCTTGGAGCTCTGCCATGCGGCCAATTTTGCACAGTCTCTTTCTTATGGTGGAGTCATGAACACTGACCTTAACTGAGACAAGTGAGACCTGCAGTTCTTTGGATATTGTGGGTGTTTTGCAACCTCTTGAATGAGTCGTCGCTGCGCTCTTGAGGTAATTTTTGACAGTCTGGCCAATCCTGGGAAGATTCACCACAGTTTCATGTTTTCTCTATTTGTGAATAATGGATCTCACTGTGGTTCTCTTGAGTCCCAAAGCTTTAGACACAGCATCATAACCTTTTCCAGACTAATAGATCTCTGTTACTTTGATTCTCATTTGTTCCTGAATTTCTTTGGCTCTCCCCATGAGGCTTCTGAGGATCTTTAAGTCTACTTCACTTTGTCAGGCAGATCCTATTTAAGTGCTTCCTTGCTTAAGAACAGGTGTGGCAGTAATCAGGCCCAGGTTGGGCTGAACGCAGCTTCCCAAAAATGTGAGAAAACACAGTTAATTTATGTTTTAAGGGGGGGCAATTACTTTTTCACACAGGGACCTGTAGGTTTTGATTACTTTTCCATTAAAGGGGTTTTGCCACGAAGTGAGTTCCTTACTTCCTTTTCAGCTCAGGGGAGAATATAAACAAAGCATGCTGAGTCATGAACGGCTGCAGTTGTGAGAGGGAGGGGGTGAGCAGAGAGCGAGGAAGCAGGGAGCGTCTCAAAAGTTTACTCAAATAATAACATTACAACAGTGAATTCTCTATACAGCAGACAGACTCATACACTGCACTTTCTCCCCAGCCCCTTGCAAGCTCCTTCATGTTCCCTGTCATCAGATAAGAAGTGCAAACACGCAAGCACGGCCAGATCAGCTCCCTGTCAGCTCCTGGTCGTGTCTAATATACAGTAAACGCTCAGGAAACTAAGGGGGGCTGAGCAATGCTCTCACAGGCTTTACTTTTTGTAATCACATATATTTAGAAAAGTGATTAAATACCCATTTTGGAGGATCCCACGTCAACATTACATCATGACAAAACCCCTTTAATAATAAAGACCATTTAAAAACTGCATTTTGTGTTACAGACAGGCCGAGTCAGCAACGAATGGGCAGCGCAGTACAGAAACTAATGACAAGAGAGTAACCAGGGTCCAAGCCAGAGTCAAAGAACACGGAAATAAGCAAATAAGAATACAAGCGAACTACTGGTAGAGGAACCGTATAGCAGGCAAGGCAGAAAGGCAAATGACTCCTATATATAGGGAACAGAGAAAGAGAACTGAGGCAATAGGTAGAAGAAACACAAGACCAAATAGGAGATCAAAGCTGTCAATCAAAAATGAACAAAGTTAACTAAAAGTGTGCTGGAAGATTCCTGGCCACGGGCGTTGGCCAGGAATCAATTAGCACACAGAGCAGAAAAAACAAGTTCACACTAGTAATATAAATACGCAGTATTAAGTAAAAACCACGGTTTACGTCGTACCAGCCGTGGCCAGTGACCAGCGCCAAAAGCTGGGGGTGTGTCAGGCATAATCATGACACAAACATCCAGAAGATTAAGAAATCAGGAAGGGACTTCCGGGGGCGGGGCATCACGAATGGCGCTTTTTTACACAAGCTCCTGAGCCAAGTGAAGCAATCCGGCTGCTATCTGCACCATCCGAGTTCCCAAGACTACCAGAACGCAAGAGAATAGTGACGGGACACTGGGACTCTTGATTCTGGAGTTATTTGAAGACTCCCCGGGAGCCCGTGGCGGTGAACAGTGTCGTGAGGAGCCCGCATGTGAAGGCCCGGGCGCCATCTTGGCTGGTCACAACCTGCAAGTGGAGCTGCTGGACGGGCAGAGCCCTGGCTCACTGCGTGCGCAAGATACGGCTGCGGTGGCGGAGGCAGACCAAAGAGACCGGAGAGGAGCTGAGGAGTGAGGTGCAGACGGCGGGAGAGCTCGTCATCGCTGTCCCGGACCCCACACTCACCTGCTGAGAGACGCGCAGTGGGAGAGGAGGCGCTCCGTGAAGGGAGCAGCAGCAGCGCGTGTGGCCGGAGGGCTCGGCGGGGCCCCGAAGTGTCGGTGCGCAAGAAGATAGGAGCGGGAGACCGTGAGTGGCCGGAGGCGCGGGATCGCTGAGACAAACTGACGGCGCGCAGCTGATAGGGTGCCAGGAGCCGGCGCCGCTGCCCAGAGCTGCAAGGCAGGCTCCATCCTGCACAGTGATCCGGACGGCCCCACAGTGAGTAAGCACCCCACCAAAGGGACTCTGGACTCTGGGGCCTCAGTACTCCTGGCCACAATAATAGGGAGAGGTGCTTAGGAACTTTGAGCCCTGGGAGGGCATATGCTATTACGTCTCTACTGCTTGCCCACTGACTCCCTTACGCCAGTAACGGCTCACTGCAGTTCACAGCTAGGGAGTGACTCTAGTTAGGGTCATTGCCTCTACTATACAAGAGGTCTGCAACGTGGCATCGCTCAGTGGCCCTAATCCCTACTACCCAAGGGGCTTAGAGACCTGGCTATTGTGTCACCTCCCCTATATCACCTCCTCTCAGCTGCTTACATAGTATCTGCAGTTCTTCCGGAGTGCCATACACTGCTGTCAGTTAATAAGTAAATCTGCTGCCACCTGCTGGTATACAGCTGATACTGAGCTCCTTCTACATGAGCCTGTTGTTGGCTTGGACTCTACTGCCATCTACTGCTGGAAAAGATGATAGCTGCTACTTACATCTCCCAGTCCTCTGCTGTTGAGTGCTGCATGCGGCTCCTGTGAGAGACGGGGGCCTCGGGGGCTTCCTCCTTCTTTATCTGCTCATAATAATGCATATATGACAACCACCTATTCACAGCTAAGGGAATGTCAGCCCTAAAACTTGTGTAGAGGGACTCCAACTATTAACCGATAAACCTGTTTACCTGCCTCACAAAGCAATATAAATTATGGACAAATTTGTACGGTCTTCTGCCACTCCTAAACGTACACGCTCTCAGGCGACATCGGTGGACAAAGTGTCGCCCACCTCAAATACGAGACAGTCTCAGCATAAAGCAAGCTCAAACAAAACACAACTGAAAACTAATACCGCCATGGCACATTCACCACCGTCTACGAGCGGAAAAGACCATCTACAGACTGCAACATCACCGGCAGCCAACCCTGCTTCCCCCCAGGATGCCGCAGCTCAGGCCTTGGCGATGGCACAAGAAGTGTCCAGACTCATTCTCCCTGTCCTGGATAGAAGAATAGACCTCATCCAGGCCTCTGTCAACGCGGCGTTGGCTCAGATCACTAGCAACTCACAGAAGCTGGTGGAGCTGGAGACCCGCACCGGAGCCGCAGAAGATAACATCAACAGGCTCGATGGAACATCATCCACCCAACAATCGGTGATTGACAGCATGCAAAGTAAAATCGACGACCTGGAAAACCGCGCACGGCGCAACAATCTACGATTTATTGGCATCCCGGAAGTGGTCCCGGCAGAGGCACTTGCCGCTTACCTGACCACGAACCTGGCTACTGCACTGGGACTGGACACCCCTAGAGACCCCCTTCTTATAGAAAGGGTCCACCGGATGGGCAGCATAGGGGACCGAAGAGACAGACCTCGACCAGTTATTGCCAAATTCCAAAACTGGACGATCAAAGAGAAGTTTCTTAGGGCATACCGCCAAACGCGCGAGCTGAGAGTGGAGAATGAGCATATATTAATCTTCCAGGACTTCTCACTACAAGTTGCTCAAACGTACGACAAACTCCCCCTGGGGATAAGAGATGATCAGCTGCTTATGCCCAGTATGGAGGGCGTGGCAAAAGATTAGGCAATTTAACAAACTGAACTCATGATTATTCCCGTATCTATCTTTTAATTAAATAACCCATAATTTTCAGGAGGGTAAGCCACAGCACACCTTCAGAATCTGGCATAGCTTGGGCTTGCATCAAATAAAACACTTCCTGCACCTTGACACTAAACAATTATATTCTATTTCTGAATTGCGGTGCTTTTATGCTACACCCCCGATTCCGTTTTTTAACTATTTACAAGTAGTTAGCTATGTATCGGAGGTGAAGAGACATCTACAACCGGCAGATTGGGACGTGGCCTTTGATCGTATAATTCTTAACCCTCCCCCAAGGAAAGCACAGTTGTCTACTATCTACAAATACCTTCTTGAGGATCTTGAGTATGACACAACAAACTTTGGTCTGGCTAAGTGGCATGACCGAGATGCTGATATCTCCACATCTATGATATTGGAGGCATTTGCGGACGCACATAAATTTCTGCCGATGGCTAGATATACTGAGATGTGCATGAAGGTAGCACATAACGCCTATCTCACACCTGTCAGGGGACATCGTATGGGACGGTACCCAACCGACTGTTGCTTCAAATGTGGGTCCCCAGTGGCGGACCTCTACCATTGTTTGTGGGATTGCCCATTAATACGGGAATTCTGGGGCCACGTAACGGAATACATGGACCAGTCTTTGAATCTGAAATGTGTTGCCAACTCTTCTTGGGCATTGTTTGGTGTAATGAGGCTCAGAAACACCCAATTGTGTCATAAGAATGAGGCATGTTGTGGCGGCGGCGGCTCGCAAAGCTATTTTGCAGGTTTGGCTTCAGCCTGAGGGCCCTGCCTTAAGTTTATTTCAGAGTAAACAACTTTTTAATGCACATGGATTGGGTCGAGGCCACTTTGCAAAAGGAGGCAAGAGTAAAAAGGTTCTTTGAGCTGTGGGAGAAATACATAGATACACTTCCGACAGACATCAAGGGCTGCATAAAACGTTGCTTTGCGACAACCTCTTGGTACCAGGGCAAACAGTTGGCAGGTACTGATCCGATCAATCTACGGGTAGCGGTCGATCCCTAATGAGGTATATTGGCTTAGCATGAACAGACCGGCGGGATGGATATTGACCAGGTGACGCGGGGATGATGTTGCCGCGGCTTGTGGGGGCAATGGTGCCCGCTGGTTGTTCTGGCGGGGGAGGGGGGAGTCGCACACCCGAGCCTGTACTGTGGAGAGGAGAACTGAGACACGCTGCACTTCCAATAGTTATGTTATGTTTGTAATTGTTTATCCGCAGTTATATTTGAGATGTGAAGTCAATTCAGAATATCGTGCATAAGACTGTGTGATGTTTGTTTGTTATAAAAAAGAAAAAGGGAACTGTCCTTGATGCAATAACCCTTTCTTTTCAGTATGCTTGGACATTTCAATCAGATTGCTTTTATGTAATCCTTGTATACATACTGCTATTGTTTGTTATGCCGATGTCAAGGATATTGTTCAATAAAACAATTAAAAAAAAAAAAAAAAAGAAATCAGGAAGGGGGCAAATACTTTTCCACACCACTGTAGGGATGTGTTATTTTATACTTCAGCTCTTATTGGTCAATAACAAGTTATCATGACCATGCCCCATGCCCATGGTCCCTGCTGGATCTAGCTTATGGCTAAACCAGGAAAAGTCCAAGGCATCTTACAATATGCATTATGTGAATTTAGTACAAACAATCCCCAGGTCTCATCCATGAAATCGCTCTTGTTAATGCTCGCAGATGGTACTTGTGAGTTACCAGAATTGATCAACAGAAGCCTGTTTGTACAGCTCTAAGGTCAGGGCTGGCAGAGCTCATAGTACATGATAGACACGTCATCTGTGCACTCAATCATAAATCTCTAACAGAAACCGTACTGCCAAGGAGACAGGAACCAGCTTCATTGAGAGCTCAGGTTATTGAGAGGGGAGAGAGAGAAGAGACGGAGAGACACGCGTGGTGCTGGCTGTCTAGGGAGTGTTTGGTCTTACCTCAATGCTGGACTCACAGCTACACTGCTCCTCACAGCTGTCTATTGTTGTACTTCAGATTTACATCAGGCCTTTGGCCTGAAGTGAATTTTGGGTGATCAATTGAACATGTGGCAGGAAAATTGGGCAGCCTGCCGGTCAAATGGTAAAAAGGAAGCTTTTCATTGATTGTTACAATAAAACTAATATAACCTAAATTCAACGCGCAACATTACCGCTGCTTAACCTCCTTCTGCTACTGCAAGTTTTTTCAGTCTCTTTCACCTCCTGCCCTTCCTCTCTCTATACACAATTGTAATCTGAGTTTTCAGGGAAGTTGAGGTTCCTGGAAATAGATTCCTTTAACCCCTTACGGACTGAGCGTTTGTTTTTTTTTGGGGTGAACTTGTTCGTCTTTTTTCCTCCCCGACTTCCCAAAACCATAACTTTTTTATTTTTCATTCTACATAGACATATGAGGGCTTTTGTTTTGAGGGACAAGATGTACTTTCTATTCACCGTAGCACAGAATATACTGGGAAACCACCCAAAAATTCTAAGTGGGGCAAAATGTGAAAAAAACATACTTGCGCCATATTTGCGGGATTTTTTTTTACAGCGTTCACTGTCTGGCATAAATGGTGAGTTATCTGTATTCTGCAGGTTGATACAATTCTGACAATACCAAACATTTACAGTTTTCATTATGTTATATTACTGTAAAAATAATCCAAACAGTTTATTATTTTTGAAATTTGCACGGCAGCTCCATATTCTGCGAGCAATAACTTTTTTGCACTTCCACCCATAGACCTGAGTGAGGGGGCCTTTTTTGCAGGCTGAAGTGTACTCTTTATTGGCACCATTTTGGGATAGATGCGACTTTTGTGATCACTTTTATTCCAGTTTTTAGGGGACCTGAAATGACCAAAAAATCGAAATTTTGGCGTTTGGAATTTTTTTCTTCTACGGTATTCAGAGTACGGGATAAATGATGTTATATTTTAATAGATCAGACTTTTTTATTTGTAAAAAGGGGGTGTGTGATTTGAACTTAGATAGAAGCCTTCACAAGACCGTGGAGGCCCCAATCACAGCGGGGAAAGGTGCGCAGCACTGTTTCTCATTCATTTAGGTTATGTTCTCATTCAATAGTTTAAACAGCACGGGATGGAGCCGGCTCCATCCCGTGCTGTAACCGCGAAAAAGCTCCTTACCAGCGCCGGGATGTAAATTTACATCCAGTGTCATTAAGGGGATTTTTCCATCTAGCTGTTTTCACTATTTAGCCTCTTCAGGTTCACAGTTCATGACCAGGCTGTAGATGGTTCTCCAGCAGTGACTGATATTTCAGCTCTGCTTGCTCCTAATACTAGCTGCGTCTGTTAGAGGGACATTACTGATGGAGGGATTGTGAGAGACAAAGATATTGTCCATGCAGGAGTTCTGGTTATAAATGTGAGTTAGACCATGTCCCCACGGCACGGGTTTGCGGACGGTTTTTAAAACGGTTTTGCAGTTTTGCAGACCGTCTGAAAAACCGGCCGCAAACTAGCACAATGGACTCCTATGGAAAACTCGTGCAGCAGTCCCCACTGCATGGGTTTTCCGCTTGGCAGTTTTTCCGCTCACAGGCTGCCCGAAAAGAATTCAACATGCACATTCTTCCGTACGGTTTTCGGGCGGAATATGCGCAACTGAATGTGAAGGGGGAGGGCTTTTCTCCGCTCATCCGCCCGACCGGTATTTGTCTTGTGCCGTTTAAATGGGCCCTTAGCAGAGCTTTGTTTGTCATGAGAGGAAACTTGCAGTGGGAAAGAAAAAGTCACATGCTGAAAAAACATACTGTTAACTGCTGAGTATCTATGTGTATTTATGATGTGAATACACAGCTATGTGCTCTGCAGACCAGACAGGGTGGCACAAAGCTTCTTTAAGGTCAGTAGCTCTAAGGTTTAAAGTTTATTTTTCTCAGTAGACAGATAATAGACTGAAAAGCAAGCTGTGTCCTGCTGAAAAGACATAGCATGAAGTGAACTCACCAACCCAGCTGCTGCTAGAGCAGAGAATGGTGGTTGGTAACAAGAGAATCTTGTGTAAACAAACAGGAAATAAGAATTGCTCTTACTCTGAAATTAAGCAAAATCAGAACAGCAATGTATTTAGTAATAATCTTAATTTACCTTTGCCTAGATGTTTAAAGCTAATCAAGGAGATGGTAATACCCCTTTAGTCTTAAGCCATTTTTCGAGATACACAGCAACTCTAATGTGATATGAAATGAACACACTCTCATTGATTGCATACATTCATAAGTTAAGGCTGGATTTTTAGTTAGATTTAATTAGTTCATTTATAAATAGTTAAAAATGTTTGAAAAATTATTTCAATTTAAGATTAGCTGAAATCACCTTCTTATTTAGTAGATGGATTTTGGACAACCCCTTAATAACTCAAAAAACACAGAAAGGGCTTGTTCACACGGCTTTTTTGTGATCCGTTTTACGGATCCGTTTTACGGATCCGCAAAAACGGTATTTAACAATTGGGCAGTGTGGATTTAACATTGAGTTTGAATGGCAAAAGCGCATCGCTGTTCCCAAAGGGAGAATCAGCGATGCGCTTTTTTAGGGCTCTCCTGCGCTATTCGCATCAGCTTTAAGAATTGACATGTTCAATTCTTATTTTCGTTTTTACGCAACTGAAAGCCCACAGGAAGATAATGGAGTCCGCTTTTGGCACTTGTCCAAAAACGCTCCACACTCCTGGTACGTAAACAGCTGCGCTTTGCATCTGAAAGCGGGATGCGAAAAGTGCACTGGGAGACTGGACGGGATCGCTGGAGAGGTGTGCGGCGGCAGCGGCGGGGAGCGCAGGTGACGGCGCGGCAGCGCAGGTGAGTGGCGGCAGCACAGGTGAGCGGTGGGCGGCGGCGGGGAGCGCAGGTGAGCGGTTGGGGCGGTTTGGGAGCGCAGGTGAGCGGTGGGCGGCGGCGGGCAGGGGGCAGGTGAGGCGGTGGGCGGGGCAGCTCAGGTGAGCGTTGGGCGGGTGGCAGCTCAGGTGAGGGGGTGGGGGGCGGCGGCGGGCAGCGCAGGTGACGGCGGCGGCGGGTGTGCGGCGGCGCAGGTGAGGCGGCGGCGGCAGGTTTTGCGGCAGCGGGGAGGCGTCGCGGCGGGTTTAGGTGACAGCGGAGGAGGCGTTCGGCGGCGGTGACAGCGGGAGGGGCGTTCGGGGCGGGACAGCGAGGAGGCGGGGGGGAGAGATATACAATGAATGTGAGCCGGGGGCAAAAGACATACAATGAATGGGGCCGGGGGCAGAGACATACAATTGAATGGGAGCCGGGGGCGGGATACATACAATGAATGGGAGCAGACAGATACAAATGAATGGGAGCCGGGGGCGAGAGACATACAATGAATGGGAGCAGACAGATACAAATGAATGGGAGGGCGGGGGGCGAGAGACTACAATGAATGGGACAGACAGATACAATGATTGGGAGGCGGGGGGGCGGAGACATACAAATGGAATGGGAGCAGACAGATAAAAATTGATTGGGAGGCGGGGGCGGGAGACATACAATGAATGGGAGCAGACAGATACAATGAATGGGAGGCGGGGGCGGGAAGACATACAATGAATGGGAGCAGAAGATACATGAAGGGGAGGGGGGGCGAGAGACATAAAAATGAATGGGAGCAGACAGATACAATGAAATGGGAGGCGGGGGCTGGGGAGACATACAATGAATGGAGCAGACAGATACAATGAATGGGACCGGGGGGGGGAGACAGAGGGGACAGGGGAGAGAGAGATCCCCCTCTTCAGAAAAAACGCATCCGGAAAGCGGAATGCGTAAAACGCATGTGAAAAAGCATTCAAAACGGATCCAAATTTTAAAGTATCCAATGCTTGCGTTTTGGGGGGATCCGCTTTCCGGATGCGCTTTTCAAGTGCGAAAAACGGATCCGTAAAAAGGATCCAAAACGCCGTGTGAACAAGCCCAAACAAGGCCATACTCACAGCTCAAAGGCTGGACTGAAAAACGAACCCAGTAAAGAGGCAACACTGGCCCCTATGCTACTTGGGAAAAAATAAAACAGGTGCAGCTGATTGCTGAGCAGCAGCCACATAACCCCCACCACTAGGGGGACAATTAGACTGCACAATTAATTGATACCTGTTCACATAAAATGCAGAAGAGCCACAGTATAATACATGGGGAGATTGCACAAATGCAAAAATACCAACAAGACAACCACTAACGGCCTTTTATGTATGAGCGGATGGCTGCTGGTATTATAATTGCATATAGATAAGGTGATACAAAAGGGTTTCCATATAATGCAGATACGTTTTGGTGCAACCCTGCTGACTTACAGCCTATTACGCCACTACTATTCGAAATTGTTGGGCTTCCCAAAACACTTTTTTTGGGTATCCAACACAAAATACAACCCCTTAATAACAGATCATACTTAAGATCATGCTTCCAGATATCTCAGCATTTAAAGATGGCATTCTTGGTCAATTTAGAATGACAGTCTTATGTCGATTTAAATATAGACCTAGTATGTAGTGTTTTCTCACATAACTTAAAAGGGATAGGGTTCTTCATTAAAGAGAAACACCATGAAGGTGCATTTAAATAAATGCTTCACAACAGGTTCATGGACCATAGGAGCCTGTGAACAGGAGCAGACCTATTGACTTCTATAAGAGAGTTCTGTGCGCATGCGCTGTGACCTGGGAAGAAGTCAGTGTGCAGGGAGGGGGAGCTTAGACCATCATCTAATATGAAGTGTGGATCCTTTGTTATCTACACATTAGTGTCACCTTTCATTGTAATCCTGCTGAGAAGAATGTTGAAAAGGGGATTTTAAA
>JAODAL010078754.1:0-12808 GCA_025379985.1 Phyllomedusa bahiana | reverse complement strand
GAACCAAGGGGCATACTTGTAGAAGTGGCAGCCCCTACTAGGCCATGCCCAGGGATAATTAATATGGAGCATTTCATTAGTACGAGCCCAGGTTCAATCCAAACAAAACAAAAATATGTAAATAATATTTAAACCCAATAATGAAAAAACTTAAATTCAATAAATTTATAAAATTGTTTTTGCATAATGAATTAAAAAAAAAAAAATTAAAAATAAAAACGGGAAACCCCCTTTTAAAGTATCCTGGAAGTTTGGGTGGCATCTATTTGTTTTAATTCTTATAATATATCATTATTTGTTTAGCTGCTGGAAAATTCCCAAAGACAGAATGTTATCTACTAAATTTCAAGAGCCTATATTCTTCCGGGGAATGACTTTTGACCTCATTTCCCCAAAAAAATTTCCCCTTGAGCGGTTTAAAAATTTTGGGGAATCAGAAGTCACCAAAACGTTTTTTGGGGTTTTTGAAGACTTTACGGTTTTTAACCCAAACTGTTCCGTTTCCCTGTCCAGCCTAAAGTGTGCAATAAACCAAATACTTTCACTTCAATGTGGCTACTGTTTTTCTATTGCTGATAATCAGTCTGAAAAGTTTTCGGGAGACTTCTGTTTTCTGGGGTTAAAAACATTGGTTGTTAAATTTAGAGTTTTTTTAGGGGAGAAGGGGTCTTTCCAAAATTAAATGGCGAGGGTGCCCCTGGCATTCCCTGTAATTGCAAGAGACCGGCGCAAGGGGTTAGACTTCTTGAACCCCCCACGAGGTAAAATTAAATATTAACGTCCCCATTGAAATCAGTAAGCCATCTTTTTGGGGGACCCTTGGTCCTTTGTGTTTCCCCTTTTTTTTTCCAACATTTGCTTCTAAATTAAAGAGGGTCTCTTTTTTAGTTTTTTTTAAAAAATTTCAAGAAATTTTTTTCACCCTGAAATTTAACCAAATTCCAATACCAAAACTTTTTTGGATTAGTATTTTTTTACCCCAAATCGAAAAAATTACAACATGAAGTTCTAAATTAATTTTGGAAGATGTTTTCTTAAAAAGTTTTATTAAAACAAAATTTTTTGACCGAAAAAAAAAAAAAGCATCAAAAACAAAGAGGGCAGGGGTTTTGGACAAAAGTGGGGGACTGTCCCTGATTGAATGGGATTCTAAGTTTCTTTTCTCAAAAAAAACCTACAATTTGTCGGTTTGGGACTTAGGTTAGCCCAAAAATAATTACGTTCGACTGCCCCTTTTTCCCCTACTTCGGTAACAGCCCCTTTTAGGCCCTCTAATTTTGACCTGTTTTTCACCAATCCCGTATCCAGTTGAGAATGAGTATTATTTTCGCCCTTCTAATGTTTTTGAATCTGCAAACTATATGCTTTATTTTCTCTAAAATCCTGTAAATCTCTGTTTTGATTGCAAATTCAGGATCCAATTTAAACTTTAACACAATCTCTATTTGTTCTTTAAGAGTCATACTTATCTTTTCTACATTTTTCTTTTCCCTTCTCTGGGGAGTAATTCTTAAATTACAAGGGAACTCTGGGGCATTTTTATTCCCACTTTTGTAAAAGTTCCTTCGTACGCAGTCTAGCTCCAGGGGCCAAGGAAATTTGCAGCCCTCTTACTATTCTTTGTTTAAATTCTCAAACAGTTGTGCTTCCCCATATAAACCCGTTTTTCCTTTACAGTCTAGTCAGATCTTTATCGGAGCCTTTTTAGGGGAGTTGTTGTTCTGAAAAAGGTTTTCCAAAAAAGACCTCTTTTCCCCTAACTAAGATGTATTGGTTTTTTATACCCCCCTTCACAACTGGCCAACTCATATAATCAAATTGAAATTTAAAAAAACAAGGTATTCATGGCCCCCAAAAACAATTTTACCCGATATAATAAAAAATCATGAATGAGAATGGTTTCAGTATGGCTTTACTACTGGAAAAAAATAATTAAACCGTCAATGAGCCTCTGCTGAAAAACACGGGTAATTTATCTTCTGGGGGGAAAAATGCTCCAGGGCATGGGTTGCTTCATTTGGGAACCTGTTTGGGGGTTGGGGTTCATCAAAAGATGGCCGCACTTTCTCCAGACTTGAAACCCTAGAAAACCCGAGCGATCACTGAGTCGCGTTTTGAACTCATAACTCTGTACCCTTGAATTCAATGACCTGGGGCCCTTAAGACATGGGATTTTATGCCACCGTAAATAACTGGACTTGTGAACATCATAAGCCGTTGTGGTCAAGCTGTAATTGATGCTCCAGGCCATGACACGTTATTGAAACATTGACATTTTTATGGGTATACCCTCCATGTTTGTTGGCTTTTTTTTAAATTTAATTTTTTGAGATGAGAAAATCGATTTTTGCATTTTCCGACTTAAATCTTTTTTCTGGATAAAATATTACGTAGCATACATTTTTATATTTTCCAAAAATTTACCTGAAAGCCAAAATATCCAAACTTTTTGTGAGTGTGTAAAATTTTATTTTCTTACAAAATCCTGAAAATTGGAGCTAGGGTTTTCCCAGTTTAGCAAGATGAACCCCCTCTGGGGGTTGTCGGGAAACCAGTTTTTTTTAGCTGTTTTCCTTAGGGCCCGATCCCCCAAACCCAATTTACCGCCTCTACGTTGTTGTTGGATCCATTAACCCCACTCTGGGGTGCGGTACTGATTCCATGTAGCATAAAAGATGTTTTGGGTAGGTAATTTTCCCCGGCTTTGGGTTTTTTTTTTCCTGTTTCCCGGGGGCTTGGAATTTTTTTTCGTTGCGTCCCTCGGTGACCTGCCGTTAACTGGGTGGTACCGCCCCAATGCTAAACTTTCACTTTCCCATGTTTTAGGTCTTTTTTTTCCCCTTTTTTTTCCCCTACTTGGACGAGGGATTTTTTTTCACTGTCCCCTCGAGGGTTTTTGGCTCGGTGCTGCCGGGGTCCCCGCATTTCTGCCAGTGGTCCACTTTTTGGGTGTTTTTTTCCCTTTTGGGGGTCTTCCTTCACCCCTCCGGGGGGTCAATATTTCGATGCCCTTTGCAGCCCTCCTCCCCCGCGTGCTGTTTCCCGGGGTCGCAGGCGCGTAAAGGGTTTCGCTTCGTTAAAAAAATTTAAACCCCGGGTTTTCCAGGCCTACTGCAAAATAGGCTGTCCTTTCCCGGCCCCCCATTCGGGTCCTACCCACTACAGATCAAGATTTTTGGAATCGTGCCCTATTTCTAGCAAACTTATTGGGGCCCTCTTCTTTTTGGTCACCCATCCGGATTTTAGTCCAAAACCACTATGGATGGGTTTCCTTTCGTCGGGGCGCATCAAAAAGCTGTCAGCATTTGGAAGCCTTTAAGGACTTTCTGGGCAGAAACCAGTTTTTTACTCGTAGGGGGTTCCATTCCAGGGGGAGAACTGAATCACCATCACTTCGGTGGGTGTCGGTGATCCCCCGGGAGTGGTCTTTCTTTGCGGAGAGATTTTTCAGCTTTTTTGCCGGGGTGGGGGGCTCCGTCAATCTGTTCACACCCTGCTTCAACCATCAGACCTCGAGATCCTTTACTGTCACTGTAGATGTGTTAGTTTTTCCCTTAAAGTCATTTGGGGTGGTCTCCCCTTTTAAACCCCCTTTCCCTTCCCCCCTTTGAGTGCTCAAACGCCCAAGAGCAATAGGTCTCTAGCCTTTTTTCTTTCCCCCAGATTGGCCCCTCAGGGCTTGGAAACTTGGATCTCTTTCTCCCTTTTTGGCGATGCCCGAGGCCTCCCCCATCCCCCCCAGACCCCCTTTTTCCCAAGGTCCTCTTTTTCCCCCCCCACTTTACCCCCAGCTACATTTGACGGCGGGGCTTTTAAAACCCCGCTTTCTAGAAGGTGGTTTCGGTGATGAGCTATCTTTCCCTTTAAGGGGGAAGGTCAATCGCCAAAAAAAATTCGAATTTGGGGCTAAAGAAAAATCTCTGAACCCTCTTTAAAGCTCAAAAGGGAACTCACCCCAAAGGGTATGTGTTAGTGCAATGAGTAGGGGGCGGAGAATCCTGTCACGGATTGACCCCACCTGGAAAAAATTAAAGGGAAAAGTTATGCCAAGAAAAAGGGGGGCGTTTTTTCAATTATATTAGGGGATAGTGAACCTCTCCATTTCCCCTTTTAAAGGTCACAGAAAACCAAAAATTAAACATCGGGAAACATCAAATTCACAAATTTTGAGCGGGGGCCCCCTGTAATTTCCCCTTTGTAACCCCCTGCAAAATCTTTTTGTGGGTCAAACCCCAAGGACTTGGTGGTTTTGGGGCCCCACCAGCCCAAGACCCTTAAAGGGGGTTTTGCCCGATGTAATTTTTGACTTGGGATCCTCCAAATTTGGGTTTTTTAATCACTTTTCTAAATATTTGTGATTAAAAAAAGGTGAAGCCTGTGGGGAGTTTACAACATTGTCGGGTCCCCCTTAGTTTTTGAAAATTTTAAAATTGGGAACACGACCAGGGAACTGACGGAGCTGATCGGGCCGCTTGCGTTTTTTTCCCTTCTTATCTGATGAAAAGGGGAACATGAAGGAGTTTGGAAAAGGAGCTGGGGGGGAAAGGGGCAGTTTTTTGAGTCTGTCTGTTTTATAGGAAAACCCCTGGTTGTTTTTAAAGTTTTTATTTGAGTAAACTTTAGAGATGCACCCCTTTTTCCCTCCTTCTCTCACCCCATCCCCTCTCACCCCGCGCTGTTCATGATCAGCGCAGATAAGGATAAAGGGAAATCACTTCATGGCAAAAAACCCCCCCTTTAAAAAGGGTTTTTCCACAAAGTAAAAATTGATGGTTTTTTTTTTTGGGGAAATTTTTCAAAAAGAAAAAAATAGACATTTTTCCCCCCCCATCATTCATTAAAAAATTTTCTTTCCATTTTTGTTTTAAACGTACCTTTGTTAAAAACCATGGTGTACGCTTGTTTTTAACCCGGGGGTTTGACCAGGGGCGGGGAAAACTCCTCAGTCCTGGCCAAATCAAAGCTCGGAAAATTTACCTTTTCCCCTCGGGGTTTTATTATCAGTCTCTTCCCTGCTTAGTAATCACAAACCCACACTGCTGAGCAAGTATTCAACCCTGGGTTCTGTCATTCTACTCCTGTCCTCTGTACTTCTTGGTAATTAGTGCAAATAAATAAAATAAAATAAAAAAGAAACCCCAGTCAGGTATGTCCATTGAGACAAAAAAACTCTGTTTTGGGTTCTGCGGGATTTGAAAATTTTGGACCAACCCTTTTCGGAAGGGAGAAAACCTTAACCCCTCAGTAAATTTTTGGTAATCATAGTAAATTTTAAAACAAAAACCCCTTTTTGTCGACTAGAGTAAGCACACTGTGGGGAAAGGCATGGTGATGTCAAGCCTTCTGGGTCACATGATTTGCAGTTTAAACAAATCACACATGCCCCCTTTTGAGCAAAATGAAAGCTGAAGATGCATAAAGAAGGTATCAAAGGAGTTTTATCGTTTGAAGCTTTCATACACTTGAGCTCCTTCTATCAGTTTCATTTTCAAATCCAGGGGCGAGTCTCTTCTCTCAGCAGGCGTGCCTCTTCTCGCAGGAGGTGAGTCTCCCCTCACTGAAGAGTTGTGACATCATCATTCTGTGTTAGCAGGGGAAGGGTGAGGACATCAGCTTTGCAGCCCTCCTGCTTCTTGCTGCAGTTCTGATGCTTCTGGTTTAGAGTTCTTATGCTTCATGGTGGCAGAGTTCTCAGCTCTAGGCTGCACAAGCTCCTTGTAACCACTACCTTCATTGGTGTAATTGCTGTTATACACACAGCCTGAACTGATGAAGCAATTGTTAGGAATACTCTCTGCCCATCTCCCTCTCCCCTCTGTTATCAGGCAGGAGGTAGAGTAGATTGTATAATGGAACTGTAGACTGTTATATGGGGGGAGCACAGGGTAGAAGACTGTGTCATATGAGGGGAGAGTGAATCTAGCAGTTAATCAGTACATAGAACTATCACTGGAGAGCCATCACATAGGACTGTCCCAGCTTCTCTCTTAACCCCTTAAACCCCAGGTCTGAAAAGTAGTTAATGACCAGAACATTTTTTTAGTTTTTGCCTCCTTGCATTTCAACAGTTGTAACTTTTTAATTTTTTTCATTGATGCAGTTGTATGAGGCCTTGTTTTATTCAAGACAAGTTGTACTTTATGGGGGAATAGTTTAAGCTCACTTATAAATAATTGCAGAACTTTTTTTAATTTTGTTTTAATCTTTTTTGGGTTTTTTTTTACTTTTTTTTTACACCATTCACATTTCACACTTAATAACTTGTTAGATTAATTCTACAGGTTATTACTGTCGTGTGGATACCTAATATGTGTAGGGGTTTTTTTTGTGTGTAATATATGCACAATTTTTTTTTTATTAAATATTTATTTTTATTTAATTTATTTTTTACTTTTTTCTTTAAATCCCATGAAGGGAGAACTGTTTTACATTTTTCTTTTTTTACACAGTAATGTATTAGCATATTCATATATGCTAATACATTCTAATCTGTGTCCTGGTCACTGGCTTATTACACAGACAGCCCTGGGGCTACTAAGGTCCCCAGAGCTGACTGTGAAGCCGTTCCCCGTGCTCTGTCGGGTCACCAGGCGTTCCGGTCACCCGACAGAGCAGGGAAACCTTCTGATTGCGCTGCGGTGACCATCCGCGGCAATCAAAGGGTTAAAGCACCGGGGTGCGGAGGATCCCCCGCTTCCCGGTGCTCGCAGGAGATGCTCTGGGATCAGGGCTGTGTAGTACAGACCTGATCTCAGCGCAGCTGCGGCACCCGGAGCCGCAAACTCCGATGTTTGCAGCGACGTCAAAAGACGTCGCTGCAGACAAACGACCTGCACCAGCCGTCAAAAGTCGGCAGGCGGTCGTTAAGGCCATGTTCACACGGCTAATTGCGGGACGTAATTCAGTCCGTAATTACGCGCCGTAGTGCGCCAATTATGGGCTGAATCCGTCCCAGTCATTACGGTAATCCACAGTTCTCATAGAGAACTATGGATTACGTCTCCTCTCCCTGCTCGCCGAATACGCCGAGGGGGGGAGATAATTGACATGTCACTTTCTAGCGGCGTATACACGCCGCTAGTAATGATTGTCTATGGGCCGACGAGGTGCCGGCCCCCCGCTCCCTCCCCCGCTCCCGCCCCCGGCCACACGGCGTAACTGCGGGGCGTAATTACGTCCCGCAGTTAACCCGTGTGAACATAGCATAAGGAGTTAACAGTGGAGTCCATATCTGGGGATATGTTGGCACGCATCTAGGCAGAACTGGAAAATCACCTAGATATCTGTTGTGTGATTTGGAACAGGTGCAGTGAATAGAGAAAACGTGGGTAGATAACACACAAACTGCATGTGTGACTTAAGTTTTTGTTTCGTATCTCTCTGCCAAAAAAAAGCCATGTAAGATGTAAGTGTGAAGGTCTCCTCAATGTGCAGTTGTGACAATGTCAGAATGTCATTGAACTCTTTTAGGTTGTATGTGACAAGTCAGTGAATGCACATGTGCATATCAGAAGCTAATCTCCCTCCTGGCAAGAAACTCATTTGTGTAATTATTGCAAATAGAGGTAATTGATTTATTTGCTAAATTCAAGACTCTGTGAAGGTGACTTGCAGCTGGCGAGGACATGGCTGTGTGCTTTTTGTCATGATTTTCAACTTGTTTTGTGGATAAAGCTGCTGTTCATCTGCCAAGTTATGCTGCTATTATGAGACTATTCAATAATGACTGTAAGGCTAGGTTCACACGGCTTAACTGCGGGGGCGTAATTTCGCCCCGCAATTACGCCGTGTGGACGGGGGCGGGGCGGGAGCGGGGGAGTGAGCGGGGGGCCGCTAGAAAGTGACATGACAATTATCTCCCCGCCCGGCGGAGAGGAGACGTAATCCATAGTTCTCTATGAGAACTGTGAATTACCGTAATGAATGGGCCGTTTTCGGCCCGTAATTGGCGCACTTCGGCGCGTAATTACGGACCGAAATACGGCCCATTTTAAGCCGTGTGAACATGGCCTAAGGGCTTGTCCCCACGGCACAAGCTTTTAGTGGGTTTAAGGGGATGTTCACACAGTGTCTTTTCATCCGTGTAACATACGCTTTTTAGCTGCGTGTTTGGGTTATCCCACAGAAAAACTGTATCACCTAACCACAGGATAGCTGACAAATATATAATCCCTCGGGATCCCACCACTGGAATTCCCACTAGTTACTAGACTCTTGGTCTGAAATCTTTCATTTCTCCTCAGAGCAGTGATGAGGAGTTTAAATGAGTCATCCACTTTGAAGTAAAATCTAAACAGGTGGCCAGGGCCGCCATCAGAAATTTTGGGGCCCCATACAGCTGGAGCGTCTGGGCCCTCCCTCCACTCCATCCCTGGCTCCGCCCTCCGGCCGACCCAACCTCCCGCCATACCCCCCATCCCCGGCCATCCTGACAGAGCCCCACCCATCCCCCGTCCCACAGCCATCACCACCACGGAAAAAGAAAAAATTATTTCTGGGGTCACAAGAAAAAAAAATGCAATTGTGCCATTGTTTTTGGATTTAGTTCTTGCTGGATTATACAAGGTACAGTTAACCTGTATTCTGTGGGTCAGTTCATATACAAAGTCCAGCAAATACCATTTCTATAATGTTACTGACCAAACCAGTATACCCAGACCAATATTGCCAAGCAACAATATACAAATACTAAATAATACCGCCACCTATCACTACCATATACTGTCTAGCACCACCGTAGTGTAAACCAAGACCAATATCACAATACAACAATATTCAAGCACCTAATTATACCACCATATCATCACCACATATCTCCAACATCACAATACTGAATAATACCACCACACTGTTACTGAATATAAACCATTACATCAAAGACCAACATGTCTCCACACAGTGACCCTATAGTAGTAGATACCAGGTACACAGGTGCTTTGCAAATAGTTTACTTACATTTAGGGCCTCACAGGTGACATCTTGTCTGAGGAGTCGTTCACTTTCTCTTTTCTTCTCTATTCGGTCCAGACCTCCATGATGACTTCCTCCATCCACCACTCGTCCCTGTAGAATTTACAACAAAAACACCTGAGACTCCTCACTTTTTTTTATCATTTTCCCAACTGAGTGCTCCCTCCCCCATGTACAAACTCCCCATCTATAATGGCCCAAATGGTAATAATTACCCCCCGTAGTTATGGGACCCCCAGTCAATATATAGGTAAAATAAGCTAAGTAGCTTAGGGAGACGTAGGTAGCTTAGGGCCCAGTGTAGCAGCTCAGGGCCTCCTTTAGTTGTAGGACCCCCATCCTTTAGTTGCAGGGCCCCCATCCTTCCTTTAGTGCAGGGCCCCCATCCTTCCTTTAGTGCAGGGCCCCCAACCTTCCTTTAGTTGGAGGGCCCCCATCCTTCCATTTAGTGCAGGGCCCCCATCCTTCCTTTAGTTGCAGGGCCCTCATCCTTCCTTTAGTGCAGGGCCCCCATCCTTCCTTTAGTTGCAGGGCCCCCATCCTTCCTTTAGTTGCAGGGCCCCCATCCTTCCTTTAGTTGCAGGGCCCCCATCCGTCCTTTAGTTGCAGGGACCCCATCCTTCCTTAAGTTGCTGGGCCCCAAACCTACCTTTAGTTGCAGGGCCCCATCCTTCCTTTAGTTGCAGGGCCCCATCCTTCCTTTAGTGCAGGGCCCTCATCCTTCCTTTAGTTTCAGGGCCCACATCCTTCCTATAGTGCAGGGCCCACATACTTCCTTTAGTGCAGGGCCCACATCCTTCGTTTAGTCGCAGGGCCCCATCATTCCTTTAGTTGCAGGGCCCCATCCTTCCTTTAGTTGCAGGGCCCCCATCCTTCCTTTAGTTGCAGTTCCCCCATCCTTCCTTTAGTGCAGGGCCCCCATCCTTCCTTTGTGCAGGGCCCCCATCCTTCCTTTAGTTGCAGGGACCCAATCCTTTAGTTAGAGGCCCCCCATCCTTCCTTTAGTGCAGGGCCCCCATCCTTCCTTTAGTTGCAGGGCCCCCATCCTTCCTTTAGTTGCAGGGACCCCCATCCTTTAGTTGCAGGCCCCCCCCCCATCCTTCCTTTAGTGCACGGCCCCCATCCTTCCTTTAGTTGCAGGGCCCCCATCCTTCCTTTAGTTGCAGGGCCCCCATCTTAGTTGAGGCCCCATCCTTCCTATAGTTGCAGGGCCCCCATCCTTCCTTTAGTTGCAGGGCCCACATCCTTCATCCCTTTTGTTGCAGGGCCCCCATCCTTTCCTTTAGTGCAGGGCCCCATCCTTCCTTTAGTTTCAGGGCCCCCATTCCATCCTTTTTATGCAGGGCCCCATCCTTAGTTGAGGGCCCCCATCTTTCCCTTTTGTGCAGGGCCCCCATCCTTCCTTTAGGTGCAGGGCCCCCATCCTTCCTTTAGTGCAGGGCCGCCCCCTCCGTTAATGTTAGGGCCCCCCGTAGCTTATTACTTACCTTGCCGCGCTCCCCCGGCGTCTCCGTCCGCTCCCGGCCCCAAGCCTGCTTCTTTAGGCTTGGGGCTGAGGACAGGAAGCTCGGCAGGCGTCGCGATGACGTCACTCGCATCGTGTCGCTTGCCAGCTAGGTGGGGCAGGGAGCGCACAGCTCTCCCTGCTCCTCCGTACATCTGTACGTAATTGTATGCGCGTCGCACGGACGTGAAAACAATTAAGAGAGAGCCTCTGTGAAGCAAGGGGGCGGAGCCTGCCGGCAGCGGCGGGCCCCCCCCCCCCTGGCTTCACAGACTGCCCGGGCCCGGTACAGCAGTACCAGTTGTACTGCCCTATCGGCGGCCCTGCCGGTGGCTCCTGGGGCCCCATTAACAAAAACAAAAACCTTATTTTCCCCTTCCTCTAGTTCCTTGTTCCAGCACTGTGTCCCTACAGTCTTCTGTTGTCATTCTGCTACTTCTGGATGGGGATGTCACGTGCCACTAATTTACATCACTCTTCGGAAGTGAACAGCTCTGAATGGTGCTGTAAGTAGTCAAATGACTGCTGCAACCAGTCAGTGACTTCAGCGGTGACTAGCCTCGGACTGGCCTACAGGGGAATAGGGGAAAGCCCCAGTGGGCCCCTGAGCATGGTAGACCTGGAGTTATTTTTTTTAACTGCATATACATCCTCATAAGAGGCAAAAAAAGCATAGAAAGAAAGGCAAAAAGCAAAAGGTAGAGTATAGGAGGCATGTACAGTCATTTAAAGTAGCTGTAGAGTGGGCCTCTAAAGTAAACTCCACCAGAGGGCCCAGAAACAGCCCACTTGGTGGGCCCCTAAAACTAACTCTACCTGTGGGCCCTAAGCACCCCAGTTCGACACTGGCAGTGATGTCCCCATTCAGAAGTAGCAGAATGACAACAAAAGAATAGGGGAGCCAATAATAATAATAATAACCTTTATTTATATAGCGCCAACATATTCCGCAGCACTTTACAAATTCAAGGGTAAACATACAGTCATTACCCATTAAAAGTAATTACAAATGAGACACAAGGTGTGAGGGCCCTGCTCGTGAGAGCTTACAATCTATTCGGGTGTATGGGTGAAACATACGGTAAGAAGTGCCAAGTTTACAATGGTTCGGCCATGTTTCATAAATAGGGGTGGTTTACATGAAAAATGGATGAACCTGCACCCAGACGTACATTATATACAGATAAGTACCTTTGAGTGCCTAGTGTAGGGAGTGACAGATGTGTGTGATAGCAGTTAGGGATCTTGGTGGGCCAGACCGAAGAAGATGTATTTTCAGGGCCTCTTAAAACTGTGAGGGTTGTGAATGTGCCTGATCCACCGCGGTAGCATATTCCAGAGAATTGGTGCCGTCCGTGTGAAATCTTGTAGGCGGGCATGGGAGGTTCGGATGATTGAGGAATGTAATCTGATATCATCAGCAGAGCGGAGAGAGCGGGTAGGGCGGTAGACAGAGACGAGGGGGGAGATGTAGGAGGAGCAGCGCTGTGGAGAGCTTTATGGGTGAGAGTGCTGAGTTTATACTGTATCCTGTACTGGATGGGCAACCAGTGCAGTGACTGACACAGGGTAGAGGCATCAGTATAGCGGCTGGAGAGAAAGACAAGCCTGGCTGCTGCATTCTGGACAAATTGGAGAGGGGAGAGTTTGCAGAAAGGGAGACCGATAATCAAGGAGTTGCAGTAGTCAAGACAAGAAAGAATAATAGCAGAGAGTTTGAGTTGTTTCCACAGTGAGAAATGGACGGATTTTGGAGATATTCTTGAGGTGCAGGTGACAGGAGCGGGCAAGGGAAATTGGATATATGGGTTGAAGGTCAGATCAGAATCAAATATAACCCTAGACAGCGGGCCTGCTGCCTAGGAGAAATGTGGGTACCAATACAGAAAAAAGAAATAGCAGGGGGGGGGGGGTGGTTGGTTAGTAGATGGCAGAAAGACAAGAAGTTCAGTCTTAGTGAGGTTTAGTTTCAGAAGGAGAGAGGACATGATGTCCGAGACAGCGGCCAACAGTCACTGGTGTTTTGTAGCAAGGTGGAGTGATGTCACGGGAGGAGGTGTATAATTGGGTGTCATCCGCATAGAGATGGTACTGGAAGCCAAATCTACTGATGGTTTTTCCAATGGGGACTGTGTACAATGAAAGAGGAGAGGACTAGAACTGATCCCTGAGGAACTCCAACAGCAGGAGGAGAGGAGGTTTGAACCGGAAATGAGACACTGAAGGAACGGTCAGAGAGGTAGGATGAGAAACCAAGCGAGAGCGGTTGTCCTTGAGGCCAATGGCGCTGAGCATGCTGAGGAGAAGTTGGTGATCAACAGTTAAAAAGGGCAG
>JAODAL010078753.1:0-12808 GCA_025379985.1 Phyllomedusa bahiana | reverse complement strand
CTCCTCCACAGACATGTCTGCCCCTCACCTCCTGTCTCTTTCCCCCTCCTTGTAGATTGTAACCCCTTGCGGGTAGGGTCCTCTCTCCCTCTGTCGTGCCAATTGTCATTATCCCTTATCACTGTACTCGTTTGACTTATGTAATGTATGTAACCCCCTTGAATGTACAGCGCCCTGGAATCAATGGCGCTTTGAAATAAATAATAATAATAAAATAATAATAATAATAATAATTGTGCCACTCTGTGGCCTACTACTGTTTTGCCACCTCCAGAATGTCATTGTGCCACTGCCTGACCTCATGCTGCTGCTGCCGTGCCCTCCACACTGTGTCATTGTGCCACTCTCTGACCTCATGCTGCTGCTGCTGTGACCTCCACTCTCTGTCATTGTGCCACTCTGTGGCCTACTACTGTTTTGCCACCTCCAGAATGTCATTGTGCCACTGTCTGACCTCATGCTGCTTCCACCGTCACCTCCACTCTCTGTCATTGTGCCACTCTGTGGCCTACTACTTTTTTTGCCACCTCCAGAATGTCATTGTGCCACTCTCTGACCTCATGCTGCTGCCGCCGTCACCTCCACTCTCTGTCATTGTGCCACTCTGTGGCCTACTCCAGTTTTTGCCACCTCCAGAATGTCATTGTGCCACTGTCTGACCTCATGCTGCTGCCACCGTCACCTCCACTCTCTGTCATTGTGCCACTCTGTGGCCTACTACTGTTTTGCCACCTCCAGAATGTCATTGTGCCACTGTCTGACCTCATGCTGCTGCTGCTGTTGATGCCGTCAACTCCACACTGTGTCATTGTGCCACTCTGTGGCCTACTCCTGTTTTTGCCACCTCCAGAATGTCATTGTGCCACTGTCTGACCTCATGCTGCTGCCGCCGTCACCTCCACTCTCTGTCATTGTGCCACTCTGTGGCCTACTACTGTTTTTTGCCACCTCCAGAATGTCATTGTGCCACTCTCTGACCTCATGCTGCTGCCACCGTCACCTCCACTCTCTGTCATTGTGCCACTCTGTGGCCTACTCCAGTTTTTGCCACCTCCAGAATGTCATTGTGCCACTGTCTGACCTCATGCTGCTGCCACCGTCACCTCCACTCTCTGTCATTGTGCCACTCTGTGGCCTACTACTGTTTTGCCACCTCCAGAATGTCATTGTGCCACTGTCTGACCTCATGCTGCTGCTGCTGTTGATGCCGTCAACTCCAAACTGTGTCATTGTGCCACTCTGTGGCCTAGTCCTGTTTTTGCCACCTCCAGAATGTCATTGTGCCACCGTCTGACCTCATGCTGCTGTGCTGCCGCCGTCACCTCCACTCTCAGTCATTGTGCCACTCTGTGGCCTCCTCCTGTTTTGCCACCTCCAGAATGTCATTGTGCCACTGTCTGACCTCATGCTGCTGTGGCTGCCGCCGTCACCTCCACACTCTGTCACTAATGTTGCCACCTGAGCTCTCAGCTTGTTTTTTTCCAGCTGTCGCTGCCATGACTTTATCAGGCTACATTTCCCCTTCAGTTTTTTGGTCAGTTTTGCCCTCTTAAGTGCCCAGGGAATTTTATAGTGAAGCGATTCTAAGAGTGGTGGCAGTCATGTGCGTGTCATACTAAAACACAACATTGTATGAAGACCAAACCAAGCTCCCTCTGCATATTTAAGCATGGCACAACGTTCTACAGCACCCTGCAGGCTCTGTGCAGCCTGGAAATAGCTATTTTTTAACGCGATTCGTCCCGAAGTAATTCGGACCGAAGTTATTTTTGTCGGGAAATTCGGCGAAATGACCGAACCGAATTTTTGAGAAATTCGCCCATCTCTAGTGTTGACCATGGTGGCCATTTTGAAGTCGGACATTTTGGATCCAACTTTATTTTTTTCAATGGGAAGAGGGTCATGTAACACATCAAACTTATTGAGAATTTCACAAGAAAAATAATGGTGTGCCTAGTTTTAACGTAACTTTATTCTTTCATGAGTTATTTACAAGTTTATGAACTTTATGTGTTCAAAGTGCTGCCCATTGTGTTGGATTGTCAATGCAACCCTCTTTTCCCACTCGTGATACACTGATAGCAACAACGCAGAAGAAATGCTAGCACAGGCTTCCAGTATCCATTGTTTCAGATGCTGCACATCTCGTATCTTCACAGCATAGACAATTGCCTTCAGATGACCTTGGTGGCCATTCAACTGGCCCACGATGACCAATCCACTTTCCAGGAAACTGTTCATGTAGGAATGCTCTGACCTGACACCCATTAAGTGGTGGTGCACCATCTTGCTGGAAAAACTCAGGGAACATGCCATCTCCAGTGCATAAAGAGGGCCCCCTTAGACTTTTATTTTTGGGGTCATCTGAAGGCAATTGTCTATGCTGTGAAGATACGAGATGTGCAGCATCTGAAACAACGAATACAGAAAGCCTGTGCTAGCATTTCTTCTGCGGTGTTGCTACCATTGTTTTTCTTGTGAAATTCTCAATAAGTTTGATGTGTTACATGACCTTCTTCCCATTAGAAAAAATAAAGTTGGATCCAAAATGACCGACTTCAAAATGGCCGCCATAGTTAACACCCATCTTGAAAAGTTTTCGCCCTCCCATATACTAATGTGCCACAAACAGGAAGTTGATATCACCAATCATTCCCATTTTATTTAGGTGTATCCATATAAATGGCCCACCCCGTATAGTGTAGCCGTCCCCTGCCCTCCCCGAAGGCAGTGTCACACTACTTTGTATAGTTTGATGTTTCGTGGGTGGTGGGCGGCTACAGTATAGAAACGATGGCCGGCTTCATGACCAGCACCCACTGCCATCTTAAAAACAACTAGCAGCTTCATACCATCCATTATTCGGTATGTAAGGCCAGAGGTAATTCATTTCATAGCTTACACTTACTGGTAAGTTTTGTTAGAGAAATATAAAGGAATGCTTTACGATGAGATATTGGGAGCAGGTGACCCATATACTGTTCTTGCACAAAGGCCCTCATTAATGCTTATCCACCCCAAGAAATAGTAATGAATGGGCCTGGCACAGGGGAGGGGTAGGGGGACTCCTGTCTCAGACAGATATGGCACACCAACGGTCTGGTTTTCTGGTTACAGATGGTCATGTTTCTATACATCTAGTGGCTGACAACCTTAAATCATTATATGGAGAAGCACAGTGATGCTTGAACCTTTAAAGAGATTTTCTCATCTGACTGTCACAGAGCCTTCTACTCACTGCCAGCTTCAGGTCCTCAGTTCCTGCTTGGGTTCTGGCTGGTTACATAGTTAGTACGGTTGAAAAAAGACATATGTCCATCAAGTTCAACCAATGGTGGGGAAAAAGCAGGTAAAGGTAGAGAGACAAGGATTTTTTTAAATCTTAGTTTCCCATACTTTTGAATGCTTTGAAACCCATAAGGCAAGAACCAATCTGCTCTAAGGAAGATTTCATTTCTGATCCCAGAGTTGCCATCAGACTGGATCTAGAATTTTATTTGGCTACATACGTATTAAGATTTTTTTTAGTTTCAGGTAGTTATCTAAGCCTTTCTTGAAACTCTCTACAGTCCCTGCTGTGACCAGCTCCTCAGGCAGGCTATTCCACAGATTCACAGTTCTCACAGTGAAGAACGCTTTTCTCCTTTGGAGATTGAATCCTTGTTTTCTCTAGCTGAAGGGAATGTCCCCTTGTCTTTTGAGGGGGCTTTACATGAAATAGCTTTTCCTCCTACTTTTTGTAAGAACCATTTATATATTTATATAAATTAATCATGTCCCCCCGAAGCCGTCTTTTCTCAAGACTAAATAACTTCAATTCTACTAACCTCTCCTCATAACTAAGATGCTCCATTCCCCTTATAAGTTTGGTTGCTCGTCTTTGTACTTTCTCCAGCTCCATTACATCTCTTCTATAAATTGGGCCCCAGAACTGAACAGCATATTCTAAGTGAGGTCGCACCAATGCTTTATACAGTGGTAGAATTACATTACTGTCCCTCGACTCAATGTCTCTTTTAATACATGCCAATATCTTACTTGCCTTAGAGACAGCTGATTAACACTGCATGCTGTCCTGTAGTCTATGATTTACAAGAACGCCCAGATCTATCTCAACAAGCGATTCTCCCCCTAGGACATGTTATGCCTGCAGATTATTAGTACCAAGATGCAGAACTTTACCTTTATCCACATTGAACCTCATTTTCCAGTGGTAATTGGTAATGGTTCTACAGCAGTGACTGACATTTCATCTCTGCTATTCTTAGGTCAGCCTGTTAGAGGGACTTTAGAGAGGGAGTTAGAGGGAGTTTTAAAAGCAGGGCACAAGACTACAGAGCAAACAGGGTTAAAGTTTGTTACATAGTATGGTTGAAAAAAGACGTATGTCCATCAACATCAACCAAGGTTGTCAGTAAGTGCTGCTGTTAAGACACAGCAGGTAGTGGCATCACAATCCCAGTTATGGCTCTAAAGCAAAGAAAGTTGGTTGGTAACCTAGGAAACCTTCTGTAAACAAGCAAGATATAAGAACTGATGTAACTGTATTTAGAAAAAATCTTCATTTACCGTTCCCTACATGTAAAAAACTAATCATTGTAGTGAGAAAATCCCTTTAAGGATATCAGTAATTTACTTTTCCTGTTTTGTGTTCTTGGGAGAGTTTGCAAATTGTGGTGGGGATTTTACTAGTACATTGCAAGGGATGAAATCTGCTGTAGAAATCTACAAAAAATCCACAAAAGAACTGACATGCTGGCATAATGAAAATCCGTAGCATGCCTTCAATTCTCTATGGATTTTTGCTACATGGGAAGCTGGCAGATGGTTTAGAGTAAATACGTACGTATCTCCTTAAAGAGGTGTTCTCACCATGCCGTTTCACAGAGCCTGTTCTCCATAGCCAGCTTCAGACTCTCCCGTCTTGTTCATGCTGTGGGTGGGTCTATAGCAGTGATTGCTTATTATTATTATTATTTATTTTAAAGTGCCAGAAATTCCAGAGCACTGTACATTCAAAGACCAGAAAAAACATAAGACCAGACAAAGTAAAATGGTAACACTAATTGATTAACAACTGGTACAGAGGGATAGTGGAACCCAGGAACGGACTGGGAATAATAAGCAGCCCTGGCACAAAGCCCCCATCAGCCCACATACAATACCCGCTTACAACATTTCCCTTGTTCCCGCACCTCGCCACTTTCTAAAATAAACAACACTAAAATGATGTTTTCACGGATCGTTTTTGACGTGTTTTTGGATGCGGTTTTTATGCAGAAAGGCTCAGTAGTTGATGTTGTACACTTCTGCACAAATTTTTTTTCAAAAAACGCACCAAAAAATGCTCCGTGTGAAAGTACCTTAAACACACGCAAGAAAGAAAAAGTGGTGCAGAGAAACCCGTAATCACAGAGTCACGTGTGCACTTGCTTTACAATCAGAGACAAGCCTACACTGCCACTACATAAGCACCAACATAACCTACAACCCCACCAATCAGATCACCAGTAGTCAGGTCACCATCACATGAATACAGCACTGATTCAACACAGAAGTAAAATAAGTTCTCTTTTCCTTTTCTTCTCCATCTGACCCAAAACTCCATGATGTCTTCTCTGATGAGTCATTCTCTTCTCTGAGTTGTTATCTTCCCTTTTTTTTTCTCCGTCTGGTACAGAATGCAATGTATTCTTCTCCCGGCCACTACTCGTCCCTGTAGAATTTACCACAAATATATCTTAGACTCCTCTCTTTTCAAGCACTTTCCTATCAATTCCCACCTCTGTACAAACTCCACATCCATAGAGCCCCAAATAGTAATAGTGCCCTCTTTGGTGTCCCAAACAGTAATTATACCCCAAACAGCGTATGTTAGACCCTAAAAATTAAATTCAGTAAGAACCTAGTTCCTGTCTCCCTCAAGCTTCCTGGCTCTCCTGTTGCAGATCCCTGTGGTCCTCGTATTCCAGAGTCCGGCTTATTGATTCCCTGCAAGCTATTTGCTGCAACCTGACATTCCTGCTTTTGGACCTCTTGTTTATACCTACTGCTGCACATGGGATCATCCTGCTGACATAGTCTCCTCAGCAGAATTCCTCTAGTGCTACACAACCTGCCTGCTGCCCATCCAGCGCTGCTGCAACAAACGTCTGCTGACCACCTAATGCTCTCTGCTCCCCGGCTGAACGCCATCCAGCGCTGCTGCCACAAACGTCTGGTGAACACCCACAGCCCTCTGCTCACCGGCCGAACGCCATCCAGCGCTGCTGCAACAAACGTGAGTCTGCTTTTACTTCTTCTGACGGTTTGCTGTTGTGCACCTCTCCCCCTACCAGCTACTGGTCTCCATAACATATCCACGCGAAGTGTAACACAGGCACAGGCATCATCGTCTTGCATTAACCAGAGAGCAGCTACGCTGGACAAGGGACCAGTGGTCCCTCGAACAGAAATGATAGCCATCAACGATGTTGGAGACATAAAGGAGAGCGCTATGCATCAGCCAGGTCATGTACCAGTCATGTACTGTTGTCGGGTATCTAGCACGCAGACCACGCTGATGTAAATGGTTATGAATGGTCTGGCATGACACTTGGTCGCCTCTCATCTCCCTTAAATGTGTCTGGAGTTGTGTGCCATTCATCAGCTGGTTCTGCAGGGCATTGCTTACAATGAAGCGGACATCAGTGTGTGATGGAGCCATAACACGTCCACTTCTTTGCCTTTTTGTGACTCTTCCAGTCTCTCTGTGTAACAGTCTGGTGATGGATCCACTGGACCACCGCAGGCGATGGCGTAAGCCCGCACCAGAGAGTGGAATCTAAGTGGGTCCCGGTATTCACCAGAGCCCGCCGCAAGCGGGGTGGGCTTGCTGCGGCGGAGTCAACCAGGTCACAACACTGGCGGGCTTGCCTGCGGTGGCGGGCCAAGGGTAGAGGTAAAAGGAAAAGGCAGACAGGCTCGTAGTCGGGTACAGGCAGGTGGTCAGGACAGGCGGCTCTGGTTCGTAGTCGGTAAACGTAGGCAGATGGTCGGTACATGGTAAGGCAAACAGGAACTCTCTAGACAGCTTTCTCCTAAGGAACATACACAAAGGATCCGGCGAGGGCCGCCAGGAAGAGGCCGGACTAAATAGGAGCAGTGCCCGGCAATAACCAATTACCGGCGCACTGCCCCTTTAAATTCAAACTGCCGGCGTGCGCGCGCCCGTAGGGGCGGAGCCATGCGCCGGGAGACGGGAACAGACAGAACAGGAGCGCGGCCGGGTAAGTGAACGCCGACAGGAGCCGGGATACGGGCGGACCCCGAGCCCGACGTGCGGGACTGGGCTCTGCTGGAAGCAGGGGCACGGACGCGCCTGCGACCCGGGACAGTGGTCGCAGGGGCGTCCGTGACAGTACTCCCCCCTTGGCCCCCCTTCTCTTACTGGACTGGAGAAATTTCTGGATGAGGCTGTGGTTTAGGATATTCTCCTCCGGCTCCCAGGACCTCTCTTCGGGACCGAACCCCTTCCAGTCCACCAGGAAGTATCGCTTTCCCCTAGTTCTCCTCATGCCCAGAATATCCTTGACCTTGAAGACATTGGGCGCATCAGCCACAGACGAAGGGGGAACAGCCTTCTGGGAAAAATGTTTAAGGACCAGGGGTTTCAATAAGGAGACATGAAATGAATTGGGGATTCCCATCGTAGTAGGGAGCCGGAGTTTGTATGACACCGGGTTGATGCGGCTGATGACCTCAAAGGGTCCCACATAAAAGGTTGGTAAATAAAATGAGAATGCTTGGACTGGGGGAAAATGTGTGCAAGTGGGTAAGCAACTGGCTAACTGATAGAAAACAAAGGGTAGTAATTAACAGTACATACTCAGACTGGATTGCTGTTACTAGTGGGGTACCACAAGGGTCAGTATTGGGCCCTATCCTCTTCAACATTTTCATTAACGATCTTACACATGGATTGCACAGTAGAATATCGATCTTTGCAGACGATACTAAGCTCTGTAAAGTAATCAACACAATAGAGGATAATATGTTATTACAAAGGGATCTGGATAAGTTGGAGGCCTGGGCAGGGAAATGGCAGATGAGGTTTAACACAGATAAATGCAAGGTTATGCACATGGGGAGGAAAAATCCATTACATGACTACATGTTAAATGGAAAAACGCTGGGTAAAAGTGACATGGAGAAGGACTTGGGAATCCTGGTGGACAGTAAACTTAATTGTAGCAGCCAGTGTCAGACAGCAGCTGCCAAGGCAAATAGGATCATGGGGTGCATTAAAAGGGGCATAGAGGCAC
Source organism: Phyllomedusa bahiana (assembly GCA_025379985.1). NCBI lineage: Eukaryota > Metazoa > Chordata > Amphibia > Anura > Hylidae > Phyllomedusa > Phyllomedusa bahiana. The sequence goes on along the minus strand of JAODAL010078753.1, from coordinate 4,505 downwards.
ATGATGAATACATTATTCTCCCATTATACAAGTCACTGGTTAGACCACACATGGAATATTGTGTACAGTTTTGGCCACCAGTGCACAGGAAAGACATTGTAGAGCTTAAACAGGTACAAAGGCGGGCAACAAAAATAATAAAAGGACTGGGTGGACTACAGTACCCAGAAAGATAATCAAGATTAGGGTTATTTAGTTTATAAAAAAGACGGATTTAGGGGGACATAATAAATATGTTTAAATACATCAAATGTAAATATAGAGATCTCTCCAAAGAATTATTTATACCCAGGTTTGGATCTAAAAACAAGGGGGCATCCTCACGTCTGGGGAACAAAGTTCTACATAAACATAGAAAGGGATCTTTATTTAAAAGCATGAGACTGGGGGAATTCTCTGCCAGGGGAAATTTTCGGGGTGAATTCACGACAGATTTTAAAAAAAATTTTTTGGGATGCTTTTTGGAGCATAATAAATAACAGTTAAGGGCCCCAGGATTTTGGAGGGGGTCATTGATCCGGGGTTTTTCCCCCATTGCCAGTTTTGGAGTCGGGAGGAATTTTTCCCAAAAATTAGGACTTTGGGCTCTACCTCATTGGGTTTTTTTGCCTTCCTCTGGATAAAACACCTTAGAAACAACAGCTGAAGGGATGGAGTCTGTTTTTATTTTCGGCCTTACAAACTATGAAACTATGAAATGAGCCGGGGTTCAAACCCCCTGCCTCAGCCATATTCGACCCCGCCACCTGCCGATGCCACACATCTGCTGACTTTTTTCTCCACTCCACCAACCACTTTACCAGGGACGGTATTGCCACCCACCCCACACTCTTCTTTGTCCCACCTAGACCTCATGCTCTACTGCTGTTGCGGTGCCGTGACACCCCATTTTCATTGGCCACTCTCGCCCCATCTTTTTGCTCCTGCCGCCGTCACCTCCACTCTGTCTTGTCCCATCGTGGCCAACCCAGTTTTTTGCCACCCCAAAGTCTTTGGGCCACTGTTTTCCCTCATGCTGCGCCACCCCCCCCTCCACCTTTTCCCCTTGTGCCACCTGTGGCCTACACTGTTTTGCCACCTCCAGAAGTAATTTGTGCCCTGCCCTCCCTCATGCGCTGCCGCCTCACCCCACTTTTTCTGCCCCATTGGGGCCACCTTTTTTTTCCCCCTAAATTTTTTTCCATTTTGGCCCCCCCCACCCCAGGGAATTTGGGCCATTTTTTTTGCCCTTCCAAAACCCTTTCCATGCACCCGCGTTGTCTACCCCCCCCTCCACACCGTCAACCTCTGCCATAACCTCACTAAACTTTCACTACCCTCCACAACAATTCTGCCCCCCCCTCCTGCTCTTTCCCCCCCTTGTAATTGTAACCCCTGGGGGTAGGTCCCTCTCCCCTTCGGCCAATTTGCATTATCCCTTATCACTGTACTCGTTTGATTTAGAATGTATGTAACCCCCTGAATGTACAGGCCCTGGAATCAATCTTTTTAAAAAAAAAATAATAATAAATAATAATAATAATAATAAAATTGGCCCCCTTTGGGGGCCACTATTTTTTTTCCACCCCCAAATGCCCCATGTGCCACTCCTGACCTCATGCGGGGCTGCCCCCCCCCCTGGTGACCTCCCCCTCATGTTTTGGGGTGCCCCCCCTTGGTTTTTGGGGCCTCCCTACTGTTTTCCCACCCCCAAAATTCATTGTGCCACTTCAACCTCAGCGCGCCGCCGTCACCTCCACCTCTGTCTTTGTGCCACTCGTGGCCTACTACATTTTTTCCCACCTCCAAAGTCAATGTGGCCACTCTTTTAACCTATCTGCTGCCGCCGCACCTCCACTCTCGTCATTGGGCCACCGGGGCCTCCCCTTTTTACTGTTCTTTGGTTTTTGCTCCACCCCCCCAAATCGTCATTGTGCCCTGTCCCTTAAACCTTTTGCCCCTCCAAAATGCCGTCCCGCTCCCACTCCGCTTTTGTCCCCAAACCCCCTGTGCCACCCCCCTTTCCCTGTTTTTTGCCCCTCCAAAAAGTCTTGGGCCCCACTCTGACCCAATCCCTCCCCGCCCCCCACCCCAAATTTCCCCCTGGCCAATTTTTTGCCACCCCCTTTTTGGCCCTCTGTTTTTGTTTTTTTTTTGGGCCCCCTTTTTCCCCTCCAGAATGATTGTGCCCGTCTGACCTCATGCGCTCCCACCGTCCCCCTCCACTCTCTTCCCCTTTGTGCCACTCTGTGCCTACTACTGTTTTTTCCACCTCCAGAATTTCTTTGTGCCACTGTCTGACCCATGCTGCTGCGCTGTGATGCCGTCAACCCAAACTTTTCTTTGTGCCACTCTTGGCCAGCCTGTTTTTTGCCACCCCAGAAGTCATTGTGCCCCCGCTACCTCTGCGCGGCGGGCCCCCGTCACCTCCACTCTCAGTTTTTGTGCCACCTGGGCCTCCCCCTTTTTGCCACCCCGAATGTCTTTGTGCCACTGTCTGACCCCCAGCTGCTGTGGCTCCCGCCGCACCTCCACACCGCAAAAAGTTGCCCCTGGCTTCAGCTTTTTTTTTTTTCCAGCGCCTGCCAGATTTACGGGCTACTTTTCCCCCTTCATTTTTTTGGTCAGTTTTCCCCCTCTTTAAGTCCCCGGGGAAATTTTTAAAGTAAGCTTTTCAAGAGGGCGGAAGTCATTCGTGTCTACAAAAACCACAACTTGATAAGACCAAACCAAGCTCCCCGCATATTTAAGCAGGCAAAAACGTTCTACACACCCCGGCTCTTGCAGCCTGGAAATAGTATTTTTTAACCGTTTTCGTCCCAAGAATTCACCGAAGTTATTTTTGTCGGGAAATTGGGCAAAGACCAAAACCCGTTTTTTTTGAAAAAATTCGCCCACTTAGTGTTGACCATGGTGGCCTTTTTAATCGGACTTTTTGGATCCAACTTTTTTTTTTTTCAAGGGAAAGGGGTCATTAACACATCAAACTTATGAAAATTTTCAAAAAGAAAAATAAGGTGGCCTGTTTTAAACAAAAATTTAAATTTTTCAAGTTTATTAAAATTTTATGAATTTTGTGTTAAAAGTCCCAAATTGGTTGTTTGTCAATGCAACCCTTTTTTCCCCACTCGAAAACACGAAGCAACAACCAAAAAGAAATGCTACACAGCTTCCAGTACCTTTTTTTTTCAATGCGCACATCTGATTTTTCACAGCATAGACAATTGCCTTTCAGATGACCTTGGTGGCCATTAAACTGGCCCAATACCAATCCACTTCCAGGAAACTTTTTCATGAGGAATGCTCTGACCTACAAAACCCTTAAGTGGTGGTGCACCATCTTGCGGGAAAAAATAGGGAACATGCCATCTCCAGGGATAAAGAGGCCCCCTTTGACTTTTATTTTTGGGCATCTGAAGCAATTGTCTAGCGTGAAAACGAGAGGCACCGAAACACGAATACAGAAAGCCTGTTCTAGCAATTTTTTCTGCGGGGTTGCTACCCTTGTTTCTTGTGAAATTCCAAAAAGTTTTGATGGTTACATGACCTTCTTCCCCCTTTGAAAAAAAAAAATTGATCCAAAAATTACCCACTTTTAAAAAAGGCCGCCCAAATTAACACCCATCTTGAAAAAATTTTTCGCCCTCCCAAAACTAATTGCCACAAACAGGAAGTTGATATCACCAAATTCCCATTTTTTTTATGTAACCATAAAAAAGGCCCACCCCCAAATTAGCCGTCCCCTGCCCTCCCAAGGGAGTTCACACACTTTTTATAGATTTTAAGTTTTTGTGGGTGGGGCGGGTACAGTAAAAACGAGGCCGGCTTCATGACCACACCCACCCATCAAAAAACAACACAGCTCTCCTCCCTTACGGGATGTAAGGGAGAGGTAAATTTATTTCAAAGCTTCACTTTTCTGTAAGTTTTTTTAGAGAAATAAAAGGAAAGCTTTAACATAGATATTTTGGGGCGGGACCCATATACGTTCTTGCACAAAGGGCCCCCAATAAGCTTAAACCCCCCAAAAATAGTAAAAAGGGCCCACGGAGGGGTAGGGGGCTCCGCTCAGACAGATATGGGGACAAACGGCTTTTTTTCGGTTACAGATGGTCATTTTTTTATACACAAGGGCGACAACCTTTAAACATTTATGGGGAAAACACAGTGAAAACTTTAACCTTTAAAGGATTTTCCCTGACTGTCACAGAGCCTTCTACTCCGCCACTTCAGTCCTAGTTCCTGCTTTGGGGTTTTTTTTTCTGGTTACATAGTTTTTGTACGGTTTAAAAAAGACTAGTCCATCAATTCAACCAAGGTGGGGGAAAAGCGGTAAAGGGAGAGAGACAAGGATTTTTTAAATCTTGTTTCCCCCTACTTTTTTAAACTTTGAAACCCAAAGGCAAGAACCAAACTGCCTAAGGAAGATTTCTTTTTGTTTCCCCGAGTTTCCATCAAACGGATCTAGAATTTTTATTTGGCTACATACGTATTAAGATTTTTTTTTGTTTCAGTAGTTTTTCTAA
>JAODAL010078752.1:0-12808 GCA_025379985.1 Phyllomedusa bahiana | reverse complement strand
CCGGCCTTAACGAGCGACTTTCTGAAGATTAACTTCTGATTATACATTCAAATTGTCTTATTTACCTTTAACATGTTTTCAATTTTCTCCCACTCATCCACTTATTTTATCTTCTAAATGGCCTTCACCTCAATGCAAAACAGATCGAGGTGTGACATCCTAATATGTTTCTATGGAAACAGGTGCAACATCAAAGATACATTTTATGCTGGGTCACCACGCTTTGTTCTGTATTAGGGACACAGATTGGACGTTATCCTTCCATAGATCTGCATTCCTTTCAGCCTTAACAATGCAAGAACATACATTATCTGATGAAAAAAAATGTTTTCTTACTTTGGAGGTTTAGTGAGTGCAGCTGTCCATGGAAATATTGCAGCTAATATCTTCTTAATTATTATTATTGCTTAAGACGCAGCCCTCTAAAGAGAAGGTTGTCGGTTTAATATCTAATAGGCGTTTTGTGTAGCCTCGAAAGGCCAAGCCTAGCATTGTTCTGTGTTCCAGCTAGTGTAAGAATAATTTGCAAATTGATGCTGCAAAGTAAGATTGGAATGTGTTCCAAATGATGCAGAGCAATTTCAGATTATTAAAATGATAACAGAATAATAGGAAAATGAGTGTCCTCTGAAAGCAGTCCCTTACATATTTGCCATAGTTATTTATGGCAAGCATGAAATTGTTGTGAAACTGCAATGGATGATTTAAGTTTAACAGTTTAAACAGAAGGACTGGAAAGTAGTTAAAGGGGTTGTCTCACTACAAGGATTGCTTTTTATATTAAAGATCTTGAAAAAACAAGTAGCTTTGCAATATGTGTCCATTAACAGTGTCCTACCTATTCCCTAAGATTATCCCCTCTTGTATGGGCTGCATCAGCTCTTCAGGTCGCTATAGCTACAGACCTGTTCAATCTCTCCTGATAGGCTGCCAGGGCTGGTCGCTATAGCTACAGACCTGGTGTCCTCAGCAGCTCATCACTGCAGGTCAGTAGCAGCCAGTAAACGTTCCTGAATTCAAAACTAAAACTGAGAAAACAGGACTGAGGTAAGAAGAATTGATGTAGTGAGACAACCCCTTTAATGACCAGCTAAATTTAGAAGTTTTTGCCTTTCAACGGTCATAACTTTTTTATCTTTTAAGTGACACCGTTGTCTGGGGGCCTGTTTTGTGCGGGAGAGGTTGTATTTTTGGGGGCGTAGTTTAAGTTTATAAAAAAATTACTGCAGAATTTTATTTTTTATTTTTTGTATTTTTTTTTTTAATTATTAAAGATTAATTCTACAGGTTATTATGGTCATGTGGATACCTAATATATGTAATTTTTTTGAGTGTGTAATGCACAATAATTTTTTTACTAAATATTTATTTTTATTTTATTATTTATCTCATTTTTTCTACACATTTTTATGTTTATTACTTTTTTTAAATCCCTTGACGGGATAACTGTTTTACATTTTTTTGTATTTAGTAATGTATTAGCATATTCATATATGCTGATACATTACAATCTGTGTAAGTTAGACACAGTCTTGACTGTAGGCTTGTTACACAGACAGTCCTGGGGCTACTCTAGGTCCCCAGGGCTAATTGTGGAGATGTTCCCTGGGCTTGGGTGTCGGGTCACCAGGAGTCCCGATCACCTGCCCGAGGAAGGGAAAGCCCTTAGATTCTGCCGCAGTCACTGACTACGGCAATCAAAGGGTCAATTTCTGGAGAGCGGAGGCTTCCCCTGCTCCCTGGCGCTTGCAGAGGCTGCTCTAGGAAAAGGGCTGTGAAGTACAACTGTTTTGCTAGCTCAGCAGCGGTTCTAGGAGCCACAAAACCCCTGTTCTGCAGTGACGTCAAAAGACGGGGTGCGGTCATTAAAGGTTTAATGAAACAATAGATTTGTTCTGATGCCTACTGAATGTTTGAAGTTTGGCCTCTAAAAAAATTATACAAACGTTTCCAAAACATACAGTTGCAGGTTCTTTATTTCTCCATCGTTATTCTTTTAGCTACAAAGTCTTGCAACACATTCAGTTTTCTTAGGTACTAAAAGCAGTTTTTAAAAAGAAGACCAGTATCAACCAGATACAAGGTAAGCATATCATGATGCCTTTTATAAAAAATTTGAACGGTGCTTTTAAAGAGGAGACTATATAACAAAAGTATGCTCCCTACTCTTGCCATAATTGTAAGACTTTACAGATTGATTAAATCGTTATTGACTAAAATCTCATCGTTAATATCATAAACCATGATTGGTCACAGTGTGGCTTCGAACCACATGTAGCTTGCAGCTCCACAATGGTATTCCTATACCTTATGAAAAAGAAATTAACAGGATTTAAAAAGGATTTGTACTTAAAGTTGTATTCCCATATCATAAATTAGCTTCAAACATGTAGGCAAAGGTAAAAAAAAAATATTACCAAATATATTGCTGTTATTATTTTCCTTAATTTCAGATGTAGAGCAGTTCTGATCTTCTACTTGTTTACAAAAGCTTTTCTAGTTACCACCATCTGTCCCTGCTCTAGAAGTAATTTGGCTGTGTGGACAGCAAGGGTGTTGCTAGAGTCCTAAAACATCCAGGGCCTGGGCCTTCTGTGTTTCATTTGGCTCTGTTGACCTGGGTTCACTCGTCATTTTTCACTCCACATTGTGAACTTCGCTATGTTTTTTTACAGAGAAAAAAATTATGTTCCTGTCACAAATTTTATGCGTATTCCACATAGATCCTGCCCATAACCTCAGCAGTCAATGTACAATGAAAATCAGCGCTGACAAATTTACTTTTTCAAAAGCGCTCACCTACATATGACAGTGTAATACCTTATAAATAACAGTCAACAAATAATACACCGATACATGGAGCAAATCTACCAGACAAATGATTGTTACTAAAAAAATAACTCCTACAAAACCAAGACCCTAAACTATTACTACTTAAGGATCACATAATACGTCAACCCACCCCAAAACGAGCCCCCCAATGTGTACCAGTTTACACAGGCTCTGAAATATTTATTAACCCCATACAGTCCCCATATATTTAAAAAAAAAGTTGCAGTTACTCTGCAGAAAATAAGCATTACATCAGTTAAAAAATCAAGTGTTTAAGGGAGACATATTTTTGATGGGAGTTTCATTTTCCCTTCTCTTCTCCATCGGCCAAAACCACATGATGACTTCTGCCAGACTTTTCTTCGAATTTACCCCCCAAACATTTTGAATCCTTAATTTTCCCAACCCTATATACAGTCCCTACTACGGGGGGGTTTTATAACTCCCCCCTAATGGGGTTTTACACTCACCGGCCACTTTATTAGGTACCCCTGTCCAATGCTCGTTAACATTTAAAATTTCAATCAGCCAATAAATGGGGCAACTCAGTGCTTTTAGGCATGTAGAATGGCGACAATTCCTGCATTCAAACCGAGAACGTGGGGAAAAAATTGATTTGATGCCTTTAAAGGGGCATGGTTGTTGGGCCCAGAAGGGGGGTTGATTATTTGAAACGCTAAATCTCCTGGTTTCACGCACAACCATCTCTAGGGTTTACAGAAAATGGTCCGAAAAAAAAAAACATCAGTGAGCGGCAGTCCTGTGGGCGAAAAATCCTTTTGATGCCAGGGGTCAAAGGAGAATGGGCAGACGGGTTCGATGAAAAAAGGCAACGTGACTAAATTTGCCCCCCTTTACAACCAAGGTGGCAGAAAGACCTTGAACCAAGTACGGAAAAAACTTGAGGCGAGGGGCTACAGCACAGAAAACCCCCCCCAGGTGCCATTCCTTTTCAGTAAGAACAGGAAACGGGCCCCTTTCCCCAAGTCATCGAAATTGGACTAGAAGTTTGGGAAAAGTTGCCTGGTCTGAGATCTCGATTTCTCTCGCATTGGATGGAGGGTCAAATTTTGGCGTCAACAACATGAAAGCATGGATCCATCCCCTTTGATCAACGGTTCAGGTTTGGTGGTTTGCATGGGTGGGGGGAAATATTTTCTTGGCACTTTTGGGCCCCTTTTGGTCCCAATTGAGAAAAGTTCAACGCCCAGCCCCCTGATATTGTTGCTGCCATGCCACCCCTTTATGACCACAATGTAAAAACCAAAAATTAGGGGCACTTGCAGGATAATGCGCCAGTCTAAAGTGGAATCAATTAGATGGTTTCTTGAAAAAGCAATGAGTTCCTGTACTCAAATGGCCTCCACATCACCGTCTCATTCCCAAAAGAGCACTTTGGGTGTGGTGGAAAGGGGGGGAAATTTGCATCATGGATGTGCAGCCCAAAAAATCTCGGCAACTGTGTGATGCCATCAGTCAATATGGACCAAAAACTCTGAGGGTGCTTCCGCACTTTTTTGAATCTATGCCCTGAAGAATTGGGCAGTTTGAAGGCAAAAAGGGGTCAAAAACCCGTTCTACAGGTGTACCTAATAAAGGGCCGGAGTGTATAAGAAAGCATGGGTGTTCCACATCCCCCCAGCACCTGGGGTTTTTTTATGATGAATGGGGTGGAGAGTTTCCTTTTTTGGCCTCTATTTGGGAATTATAGGCGGTTTTTATGACCCCAGTTAACATATAATCAGGTAACATGGCCTCCAGTATATATATAATTAGATAACATGGCCCCCAGGGGTGACCATACACCTCCGGGGCCGAAATTTGGGGTTTTTGGAGCAGAAAGTGCTCGAGAAGGGAAGCCAGCAACGAAGAGACCATTGGCGTTCCAGGCCCACTGCAACGGCCTGGAGCCCAATGAGGTTTGGGGAAAAGCAGTTTTCTTACTATTTGATCTTATCTTCCTACTTAGAAAATCTTTAACCCTGTATAGAGAAGCCTTGTGCCATTCTGTCAGGTCTGCAAAGCACTTATCTGTGCAAAATTTTTGAAATTGAGTTTCCCCGCAGAGCGTGGTTTTTTTTCTTTCACTAGAAACTTCTTCTTATAACAAATATAGCTCTGCTGGGTCACTCTTATAGCCAGACAGTGTCATTGTTATTTACAGCACCTTCATGATGTTCATGTAACAGGCACAGCTAGGGATAGTAGAGCTTATATGTCAGTCACTGCTATAGAACTGAACTGAACAGGAAATGTGAGCCTGACTGTGAAGAGTGAAGACAACTAATGGGAAAAAGCCTTTAAATAGTAAAATAGCTCACTTGTTGGTTCTGCTTTATTTGCAGCAATAAGGTTCTGGATGAATCTGACAAGGGAAACTTTATATGTTTATATGTTCTCCTTGCATATGGTAAGCTGCCACTTAGCTCTCAGACTCCATTTTGGTTCATCCTGGGGTTCACGCTTAGCACTGGGAATCATTGTTCCTGGTAAAACGATTATGGCGCTTCCAGATAGCTGAACAGCACTGGAGCTTTTCATATACTTCACCGTTACCATATTCTCACCACTATATGTCACTAATAGCAACATCTCCCATTTATTCTCTGAGACTGAGACTACCTGGTCTACACTTAGTCTCCTTACTGGTTGCGTTTTTAATGTCTGAGGACTTGTTCCTCCCTTCATACACCTGACTCCCAGCAGCGGGAAGACCACCTTTCTGGACTGTTTTCTGCTTTTCATGCCCTACCCTTGCATGATTATGGGTGTCACTGACACTCACATGAGCTTTACAGCCCACAACAGTTATATGACCTGTGAAGACCATCTCAGCAGGCTTACATCTCATTACAGGTGGAACAAATCATGCATGCTCTGCAATAAGGATCTCATCACGATCAGCAGGCATGCTAATAATTTCAGAGTCACCACTGGCAACCTCTGTCGACAATTTGTCCTTCATAATGACATTACTGGGCACCTCTCCAATGTCAGAGGACACATTCCCCTGTGCCCAGTTCTCACCAGCTCTATCTAGTAGCAGATCCTTTGCAGCAATGGGTGTAGATTTTTCCTTCTCAACCCATTTAACAATCTCTAAGAGACAACTCTCAGCTTCTATCAGGGATACTCCTATCTCTTTCACACCATCAAATTCACACCGTGTACTGGAGCCAATGGTGGACACATTATAAACAGGATATCAGTCATTTTTTAACACCAGTAGGTGCAGCGGATATCTGACTGCACATGGCACCCACTTGTAGGTTGCCACAAACTACAGGACATACCACCTCTGTGATTCTGTTAATCATGACCTTTAAGTGCATACCTGAGCTAGTCTGCTCTATAGCTGGGGCTGGCATTTCTTCAGAAGCTAGTTGACACTCTTCATTTGCTTCACACAAGGCCTTGATAGCCACAATCTCCAGGGAATGACCTGAGATGCTCTCTGCTACTGCTTTTCCTGCAGTGTCTTTAGCAGCCATTTCAGATTTGGCAATAACTGATGCTAACTCCGTGATCCAGCTACCCTCCCCCTGCTCATGTAGTTGGAAAAAGCTATTTATTTATTCTGCCACCAATGTAAGTTACAGAAGTCCCTGATAGATGTAAGTAGTGTGTCTATGTAAAAGCATATGGAAGATAGTGAACTTGCTATATTAATACCCTTCCAAAGCATGTGGAGTTCCAATAAGAAGGATGCAATGGGTGTGCTTCAGGGTATTTATTGACTGTACCTTGAGATAACATGCAAGAGGTTGCAATATATGCGGTCAAAACTAATTCTGCTCTCAGCTCTGTGTAAACATGTTTGAACAAGATGCAGTCACTGCTACAATGAGGCTGTATGTGACTTCACAGAAGAGGAGGAGGAACATGAAGCAAAGAAGTATCGAAGAACAGTTACATCATGCAACATAACCATTACAAACAGTTGCCACAGGGTGGCTTCACAAGACATCAACATAGCATATCATAAACATAACATGAAGACACATGTAATGGATGGATCCCAGTTAGGTGGGACAGCACACTATTCATTACAGGCACCTTTTTCCTATTAGTAACATCTGCAACAGGCAATATTGTGCATATTTCCTGAACATAGATTTCTAGTCCAAGTCCCAAATAAACTGTGTCAGTCTTATCAACTATCATCTCAGGGACTTTCAGAGATGACAACTCTCACTCCTCCCTCTCAGACAGTGTCACTGCATACTCCGTAGGGGGCACTTCCCAAGAAAAGTCACTAGTTTTTCCTAATACCTTGGCTTTTGCCCACAAGTGCCCAAAGTGGGGGAAGTCTCTGCCGAGTAGACACCCAGACTGTAGATTCTCACAAACCTCAAGCATATGGATGGACGACAGTCGCACAACAGGTTTCAAACACATTGGAACAGTTTTACCAGATTATGGTTAGGTCTTCGACTGGGTATGAAATCTGGGTGCACTCTGGAGATGCATTGGTGACAGTCCATGTCCACCCATAGTGGGGAATCATCCAATGCATTTTTGGTGGCACGTCCCCTGATCTCCAGATCAAAGGACCCTCGAGGAGCACATCCCGCTTTATGGCCCCTCCAGCACAGCTCTTCCTGCTGGACAGTGGTAGTTCTCTGCTGTCTAGGTTCATTGCTCTTAGTAACAATGGGATTGCTGTACCTCTGCAGTTTGGTTTTCTTGACTCTTGGCTCACAATAGAGAGGAACCAGGACCTCTAAGCAACAGGACATACCTTTGAGCACATGCCCACCTGCAGAAATTCAAAACAGAAGTCAGGTTGGTCACCCCTGGCAATGGAACTTCCAACCACAAGTTTGGTTACAGCCTTTTGTACCGAGCCTCTGAGGGGCTGTTGAGCCTTCTTTTCTTATACGGCCTCATTATATGAATGTATAGCCATGACATACACCTGATGCTGCTGGGAATTAAATGACTGGTCATATCTTTCCTCATCAGGGCCATTGCCCGCATAAAATACTTCATAAGCTCTCCCATAGCAACACAAAAGAAATTTTCAGGCAGAAACACACTACTACTCTACCTCTACTGAGGTGCATCCCCTGTCTCCACAGAAACAGTCTCCTGCTCCAATGAGGCAGTCTTTTTCCACTGTAACACAGTCTCTTTAAACATCAAAGGCTGCTGCTGGGGATGTCTCTCTCTCTCCTTAGAGACAAACCTGTGGTCACACAGAGCTAATATTCAATAGTTCTATGCAAACTGTAGCAGTCCTATGCACTTTGCAGTTTTTTCTGCACCACATTATGCACACATCAGTTAGAGCCCATCTTTATGCACTGCCCATCACATACCTCCACCAATTGTAAGCTGCCACAGTTCTCAGATGCCATCTTGGTCCGTTCTGGGGTTCAAGGTTAGCTCGGGGAAACTTCGTTCTTGGTAAAATGGTTATGGCGCATCCAGATAGGGCACTCTGGCACCAGACTTCTATTAATCTGGCCACAGTCAGCTTTATTAGCCAGGATACAGTATTACAGAAAACAAAACACATAAACATAAAACCCTTGGCCGTCTAGCCACTAACTCACGTACAGAATCCCTCTCTGACCAGAGGTCTGTGCCTACCACACAGCACCTCAAAACAAGTGTCCTTACTGTTCCTTAAGGCATCCCTTTAGCCTCTGGGGGCCAGACCTTCTCTCTAGCTCCAGTATCGCTCCCAGCTCTAGTCAGCCAACCATACTCCCCGGACACCTGGAGTACCAGTATTTTCATAGGCCTAGTAAGACCTGGCACTGGAACAAGAGAACTGCTTCCCAACCAATGCTATGATCATCCCAGGAAAGGAAACCCATACCTGGGCGCAAGGCAGCCATGCTAGATATCTGTGTCAGTACACTATGGCTACAGACACAAATTGTTTCCTTCCTCCACTGAAACCAGATCTGTCTGCAGCAGGTATCCTGCTGAACTCCACCTAATGGCAGAAACCTGCGACCGCCTAAGGTCGCTCTGCTACAATGTGTATGAGTTATCTCTTAAGCTCCGTTTTCCCCTAGTTTTAAAAAAAACTTCTTTAAGGTTTTTTAAACTTCTTATAAAATTGGACCAGTTGTGTATATGTATTAGTGGAATAACAGATTGTGAGGCCTATTGGGAACAGGAACTGATGTAATGACAACTTTGTCCAGTACTGCAGAATATGTGGATGCTAAATAAGCAACAGGAAATCAACCGGCATCATAGATGCAACTGGTAGGAAACATTTGAAAAAGAAATAAAAAGGCATTAATAGATGTCTTGGGGCCCTTTAAATATTTGTTTGGGTAAATTTAAGCTACAACGGTATAAAATGTGGTCATCAAATAGTTGTATTGCTAATAGCGACAAGCATGCATAAATTAGAAGGCCATGGCTTTTCCTTTATCATAGAATAAATTACCTTTGAAGGACTCAAACATTACAAAATGTACTCATCACATATAAGCAACACATTGTTACATATGGTAAGTGGTAAAACACAACATTAATGAATTCCTAAATGGAACTGTAATTCAAAGAAAATAATTTATATGCAATAGAGAGAGATTAAACAGGAAGGAATCATTTACTAGGAGAGTGATGAGTCATAAAAAAGCATTTAAATAGAAATGGTTGAGGTCATAGAATATAAAAATATGCCCTGAGGTTTTGCAGGAGACAGAAATAGAACTTGCTTGAATGCCCAATATTTTTATATCCCAAAAGACTGCATTTCTATTAGGAATACACCTTATTATTTAATGGAACATGTACTAGAATTAGGTAAGGAATGTGCTAGTTTGACTGTGGTAGACCACAGTCAAATCGCCCGGAACTCTACGTTACACATTAATGATTGAGTATACCAATGACCTGGACTAAATATAGACACTTTAACTTACTTATTCATAGCTGGGGGCATAGATATTAGAGGTGCATAGATAGCAGCTTCACCCACAAATCTCTCTGCAGCATCACCAGTTTTAGAAATAGTACATGGTACCTACAAGTTATTTGTTTTCACTGAAAGTATATTGTCAATTGCACTGTATGGTTTATGTACTATGGGCGACATATATGATTTTTGGCGCTCAAACGCCATTTTTTCTGCGTGCATTAAATGCTGAATCTATGAACCTGTGCTACTGTGGGTCACAGATTAGCGCTTTCTAGCAACAAAGCGATAGTTCTGGGTCAGGTTAACCACTTTTAAAGTGGTTTAACTGTTCCAGCAGTAATGCACTCCGATCTCAGGCGCATTACAAAGTGCCGCGGGCACTAACCAGGTTATTGTTTAAGAGCAAATCCTTGGACTCCCAACAACAGGACACAGTGATTTAGCATCAACACCTGATTTGTTGAGGTCTGAACAATGTGATCCCTTTTAAACTTTAGAGCAAATTAATAACAGTGCTAGATAAAGGGCCATATAAGTTTATCTTCTAGGTCCCCATCTCATTTGTCTCATTGCTCATTGTGCCCTCTGCTCTGAGCAGCATACAGAGTAGATATACAGTGGGGAAATTAAGTATTTGAAACACTGGCAATTTTGCAAATTTTCCTATCTACAAAGGATGGAAAGGGCTGTATCTTTTATCATAGGTACAATTCAACTGTGAGATACAGAATCTAAAAAAAAAATCCAGAAAATCACATTATATGATTTTAAAAAAATGAATTTGCATTTTAATATTTGGTACAGAAATCTTTGTTTGCAATTACCAAGGTCAAACATTTCCTATAGTTCTTGACCAAGTTTGCACACACTACAGCAGGGATTTGGCCCACTCCTCCATACAGATCTTCTCCAGATCTTTCCAGTTTCGGAGCTGTTGCTGGACTACATTGAATTTCACCTCCCTCCAAAGGTTTTGGATTGGGTTCCGGTCAGGCTAGCTAGGAATCTCCATGGTCCTTGAAATGCTTCTTACGGAGCCACTCTTTAGTTGCCCTGGCTGTGTGTTTCAGGTCATTTTCCTGCTGGAAGACCTTGCGATGACCCATTCTCAACACTCTTACTGAGAGAAATAGGTTCTTGGCCAAAATCTTGCAATACATGGCCACATCCGTCCTCCCTTTTATACGGTGCAGTCATCCTATGAAAAACACCCCCAAAGTATGATGTTTCCACCCCCC
Organism: Phyllomedusa bahiana; assembly: GCA_025379985.1. Taxonomy (NCBI): domain Eukaryota; kingdom Metazoa; phylum Chordata; class Amphibia; order Anura; family Hylidae; genus Phyllomedusa; species Phyllomedusa bahiana. The sequence goes on along the minus strand of JAODAL010078752.1, from coordinate 1,849 downwards.
ATGCTTTTTATGGTTGTAGCGGTGTTCTTCGGGTTGTACTCATCTTTCTTTTTCCTCCAAACACAGCGAGTGGAGTTGATACTAAAAAGTTCTATTTTGGTCCTATTTGGCCACATGACCTTCTCCTATACCTCCTCTGGATCATCCAGATGGTAACTGGCGATCTTCAAGCGAGCCTGGACAGGTGCTGGCATGAGCAGGGGTTCCTTGCTTTGTCCTGCAGGACTTTAATCCATGATGGCGTAGTGTGCTACTAATAGTAATCTTTGAGACTGTAGTCACAGCTCTATTCAGGTCATTGACCAGGACTACCCGTGTAGTCCTGGGCTGATTCCTGACCGAGGAAGATTGACAGTTGTCTTTTTTCCATTTTCTAACAATTGCACCAACAGTTGTTGCCTTCTCGCCAAGCTGCTTGCTTATTGTCCTGTAGCCCATCCTAGTCTTGTGTAGGTCTACAACTTTGTCCCTGGTGACCTTAGCTCTTTGATTGTGATCAAATACTTATTCCATGCAATAAAAAGCAAATTAACTATTTAAAAATCATACAATGTGACTTTCTGATTTTTTTTGTAGATTACAGACTTCTCTATTTTTTGTAGGTTGGAAAACCTGCAAAAGCAGCAGTGTGTCAAATACTTATTTTCCCCACTGTATATATATGCACAGTCCCGGACCGTCCCATAGGGGAGTAGGGCTACTTTTCAGGTAGTTTAATCACAGGGGAAAAAAAAACTTTATCTTTAAAATATAACTTTTACTAAAATAACTTAAAGTAACACTCCAATAATAAAAAGCTATTCAATTGATTCTAAAACTGTATAAATAGTATACAGGCTGCATAAGATAGCATTAGGAGTTCAAACAATATCTAAGGGATAGGGTAGAAAACAGACAGCTGTGCCTAATTTACCCTATAAATCCCTAGGAGGTGCAGTAATTGCCCTGACAAAGGCAGCCCCACCTATCGGTGGTACATCCTATAAACCCTAATATATTCCCTATCACAGCAAAAAATAGCACTGATACATTTATATATGAATATATCAAGTGTAAAGATAAATATAGCCTGATAATATGTCATCCCATGTATCCTGACACATTTCCCCCTCCTGTAATATCTGTTCATAGGGGATGTAAAAAGGGGATCCACAGGAGCAGGATAACTCCAAAGAATCACATGATAAGATGATCTTGAGGTAGAAAAGCAGGATAAAGGAGGCAGAATGCGAGAGTCCGAGTGGAAGATTCATGTGCAGTCATGTACAGTAGTTGTAGGGTTGGCCCCAAGAATTAACTCCACTGGTGGGCCCCGAGGATCAGTGGTCTCTCAAGAATCCACTCCACTGGTGGGCTTCAGGCATCCCTATCCTACACTGTCCCAGGGCTCATACATCCCATATATGGGCGACATGTATGATCGGGAGTTGCGCCTGTTTTCTGGCGAAAACGGCGCCTCACCAATCCGAATCCCCTGTCGGACGCAGGGGTGCGATGTTAGGTGCAGCCTCCGCCACTTTCGGCTGCGCCTAACATGAAGGGGCATGTAATGGGCGCGGCGTGGGCGTTCTGGGGCGGGATGCGGCACTTTCGAAAACTCCGAGGCATGTATGATCGCGGGTCGGAAAAGTGCGGCGCATTGCAGCGCTCGCCAGCTCCGACAGGCAGACCTAATTAAAGTTGGTCTAAATGAGCCGGAGGAGGCGAAGTGAAGCGAGAACGTAACATGAGAGGAAACATATAGAAGATCGCAAAGGAAATCCATCTCGGCTCTCAGCTCCGTGCGGCATGGAGTATGATTCCAAAAAAATCGCTTTTATTAGGTGTAAAACATTATCAGAAAAAGAGC
>JAODAL010078751.1:0-12808 GCA_025379985.1 Phyllomedusa bahiana | reverse complement strand
ACATGACTATACCTGTCCTGGGCCACAGCATGAGCCCCAAACCTGCATGACCCCACATTTAAAAAGTGCCGGAAAAAGGAGTCTTTCAACCACCATTTTAGTTGAACTGGACATTGACTATACCTGTCCTGGCCACAGCATGACCCAGGGCCGGAGTTACAGTGGGTGCGGTGAAAGCCCAGGCTGGCGTCCGTCATCTATTAACACGCAGTTAAAATGCCCTGATGACGCAGCAACGAAAACTGTCGTGCTGAAGCAGAGTGCGGAAGCGGAAGTGTGAGAACTCCAGCCTTCCTCTGTACACAGTCAATACCTGGGTAGCGCTTGCCCCTCCGTATGAGTGTGGACCAATTGAGCTTCACTTGGAAATACTGGTGGTTAACGCTCCTGTTACACCCAGGGGCCCTTTATCTTGGCATTCTTTTTCTCATTTTACTCAACGTGCTGGAGGAAATGGTCTCTGTACTTTGTTCTCTGTCCGTGCTCCATACTCCATGTCCTCTGAATAACCTACATCTGGTCAAGTTTTCCTGTACCTCCCTTGTACAATTCAGAGGAATTTTTTTAACAGCTATTTTGTACATGCAAGTTTTTTAGTACTTTAATTCTAGAAAACACATTTTTAAAATAGGATGGAATCCCACCATGTCTTTGTTTCTCTTTTTTTCATTGTATTAAATGGGTTGTCTCAATACAGGGATTGATAGCTATGTTAAAGATCTTGCAAAAACAAGTCATTTTGCAATATGTGTCCATTAACAGTGTCCTACCTATTCCTGTTTCTGACAGCACCATCACCCTTGAGCCACTTTTGACAATTGTGAAGAACAAATGTCTGTTAGAAACAACATTTTTTAGAATAGGACCTGTAGTATAGCTGCATGTCACAGCAAAATGCCCCCAAAAATTCAAAGCATGACCCTTGAGCCACTTTTGTCAATTGTGAAGAACAAATGTCTGTTAGAAACAACATTTTTTAGAATAGGACCTGTAGTATAGCTGCATGTCACAGCAAAATGCCCCCAAAAATTCAAAGCATGACCCTTGAGCCACTTTGGTCAATTGTGAAGAACAAATTGTCTGTTTAGAATTACACCAAAAAATTTTGCTTTTTATAGTAGGGAAACCTAGGTAATTTGCCTGCAATTTCAACAGCACATGACCCAAAAAATTATAAATATGACTTCTCAGCCACTATTAAAAATTGTGAGGGAGAAATGCCACTTAGAAGTCACATTTCTGTTCCAAAGGACCATGATTATGTGCTGTATCTCACAGCAACATGACCTCAAAACCATTGACAATGCGAAAACTTCTTAAGATAAAGTGAGTAAATGGAATACGGTGTTGTCCATGAAACCTTGCTGTCTTTTACAGTCTCCTCACAGCAAAACCAGCAAAATGAACTGTTGGGAAAAGAGAATAAAAATATGCAGTAAGAAATGATCATTATTTAAAAAAAAAGTTTTCAAGAGGACCATTTCTGTTTGAAAAGGGAATGTGAAGTAGACTGGCAACTAATCGGTGACCTCGGCAATTGGGGCCACAACATCATCAGAGATCCATGCCTGATTCATCTTGATGAAAGTCAATCGATCCACATTATCTGTGGAAAGCCGGATGCGTTTGTCTGTAATGACTCCTCCAGCTGTGCTGAAGGTCCGCTCAGATATGACGCTGGCTGCTGGGCAGGACAACACCTCTATGGCGTGACGAGCCAGCTCGGGCCATTCTTCCATTTTGGATACCCAGAAGTCTATTGGGTCCGGAACACATGCAAAAACATCGGTGTTGAGACGCAGATAGTCGTGCACCATGATCTTAAGCTGAACACTGTGTGTTTGATGTGTGCCCTTCATTGCCTGCGTCGGTGAGGTGGTAAACAAAGATTGCCAGAGGTCACCCATTAGGCTTCTGCCACCTTGCCTGCTGCTGCCGCTACGCCTACTTGGCACTCTACTGCTGTCACGTCGCTGATGTTGTTCCACCGTGACATTTGGTGAACGTGAAGCAGACGCAACAGATGTCTCCAGTTGATCAATCAGCAAGGTCTCCATTTCCTGCATTTTACTCTCTATTTGGGTGGGTGGAAGGACAGTGCTGATGTTTGTTTTGTACCGGGGATCCAGGAGGGTGGCCACCCAGTAACTGTTGTTCATTTTGATGGCCTTAATGCGAGGATCATGTTGGAGGAAATGGAGCATCCAAGCACTCATGTGAGAGATGGAGCCTTGATTTCCCAAGCCTCTGGGTCAGGGGCACTAGCAAACTGATCTTCCTCATCTTCCTCCTCCGCCTCAAATTCGCGCCAACCTCTTTCCAAGGCAGGGACGTCGGTAACATCGGTGTCTAGGAATACCTCCTCCTCCACCTCCTCCGCTGCCTCCGGCACAGCTTCAACACAGCCCTGACTTGCCTGAGATGATGCACCCTGAGAGCTGATGCGCCACCTTGCACTAGCTCTGGACCCCGATCCACTGCCTAATGAAGACCGATAAATTGTGAAACTGTCGGGCCTTGTGGATTTGCCGTATAGAAAGCCTCCATGCCCGCATCTGTGTCCGTCTCCTCCTCCGTCGCTGGCGGTACCTGTTGTTTCTGAGTGTCCAACGATCGTTCCAGAACTAAGATCACCACAATCTCATGCTGACAAGGAAATTGTCCGCATGACCATTTTGGGTGGCTTCTTAAAACTGGCAAGGATGGTGCAGAGCTCTTTCACCTGCCTCCACTCTCGGTGGTTCAACACCCCGAGGTCCGTACCGCTGCTTGTCAGGCCATGTGTCACTTCTACTGCGTAATGGCATTGCGCTGCTGCCACAATCCTGGAGCATGTGGAGGGGGGAAATTTCCAGCGTGTTGCCACGTCAACAATGAGACGGTTGACGGGGAGGCCGAGCTGACGCTGCAACGCAGCCAGGGGGGACGAAGCGGGGTGCGAACGGCGGAATTTGCGAACCAGACCTCGAGCCTTCTTCAGCAGGCAGTCCAACCCGGGTAGCTCTTTAGAAATTTCGGAAGACAAGTTTCATGACATGTGCCAGGCAAGGGATGTGCTCCAGCCTACCGATCTTAAGGGCGGCCAGCAGATTTCGCCCGTTATCGCACACCACCTTGCCTGGCACAAGGTTCTTGGCACCCAGCCAGCGCTCGGTCTCGTTGCTTAGAGCCGTCCACAGCTCCTACCTGTGTGTGGACGGTCTCCAAAGGGAGATTAATTTCAACACGGCCTGGTGTCCCCTGGGCACGTGATGCACCAGAGGACCTTGGGGGAAAAAGCCCTGCACCATCCCTGCGGTTTTGAAGAGCGTGCGCCAGCCTGAGAGCCACCGTCACCCCCAGAGACATCCACCCACTCACCCCTGAGCTGTCACAGAGATATAGCGGCCTTGGCCGTGCTTACTAGTCCCATGTGTCGGTGGTGAGAGGACTTTTCCGGGCACAGATGCGACAACGCGCTTTAAATTTTAGATGACACGTGGCTGGCCAGGGCAGGGACGGGTTTTTTCTGGCAAAGAAATGCCTGCTCGGCATTGGTATTGGGCAAGCGAGGGCCATGACGTGGCGGACCCCATCTGTGTCACCAGACGAAAGCAACATTTCCAAGGCCCAAAAAACCTGCAATGCCGACATTCAGGGTTTTGGCTTTGGGATGGTTTGGGCTAAAGTGTTTCTTCTGCTCCCAAACCTGGAAGACAGAAGGTGGCTGCTAGACTGGCCGCTGTAAGGCGTGCAGGTGTCAAAACTGGCGGAAGGAGCAAGGGGTAGGGATGGGTCTTGGTGTGCTGGTGGTATCGGGGCGAAGGTGGAGGCTGAAGCAGGAGGCTTTTCCCTGATCTTGAATCTGAGAGACATGGGCAGCGGAGGAACCGGCTTGGTGGTGCGGAGGAGGAGCAGGGGAGACAAGGGTTGAGACAGTGGTTGGAGGCGGCGTCACAGTCTGGCCTTTTTTGGCCAAGTGTTCCCTCCATTTCAACTCATGCCATTCGCTGAATGTGACTAGACATGTAGGTGGTTTTAAACCACTTAAGGTTCTTCACTCTACTTATGCGTTTACGGCAAAGGCGGCATATGAAATCGCTGGGTGAATCAGAAGGCATGCTTCAAAAGAAGGCCCAGGCTTGAGAGGTCTGGAACCTTTTTGACGGCGATAAGCTGAGGAGCAGGGGGTTTGCGCTGACCGTGGCTGGCGGAACATAATCAGCGTGACTTCTGCGTCCGCCCTCTCCCTTTTTGTGGCGGTGACCCCGTATTGGACACTACCCCATCGTCTTCCTCCTGTCACTGATGAAGCGCTCGCAAGAAAATTCTGTGGGAAAGACAGGCTGGTTCCGCAATGTCGTATTCATCATCATCATCAACACAGGTGACTTGGTCGTCCTGACGTTTCTGCATCCAGAAGCTGCGGCTACAAATCAGGGCACTGCAAGGCGTTGCCGACCGCCCGGGGTTTTCTGCCGATTGACCGGCTTCCTTCCCCCAACACTTCTCTGATGGCATCAGTAACTGGGCGTCAGAGCAGACCTAAAATCATCCTCTTGATCTTTTAAACATGCCTTCTGACCACCAACCGCATTTGTCATCAAATAGGTCTCAGAAATGGATTATCACAGTGGTGGGTTAACGAGTTGACACTTTGGGCTGCTTCATGTTGGAACGGTGCTGCATGATGATGTTGACGACATTTGTGGCCGAGACTGCGAGGACGAGAGGTAGACTGATAGATGCATAGTTGCATTAACCACTGACAGGGACAGATTGGCGACGATGTTCGTTTACTTAGAGTCACAGGGCCCTGACCCAGCGATGACAGGGCTGACGGTCTGCAACTGACGATCAGCTGGCATGCGTGTTGTCGCCAGCATGAAGGAGCACCTTCTCTGTAACCTCTACCTCCATGTGCTACCCCCTCTTTGCTCGCTTACACTGCATTTCGGCTCCATGTTCAGAAATATAAAAATTTGAGAAGGTAGGGATAGTTTTGGAAAGTCTCTTATAAAAGACACGCAAATCACAGCTATTCTCAAAATCCCTCTAATCAAAACAAAATTGCTGGATTCAAATTTCACTGCAAGTGTCTATCAACAAATCTGGACTGGGCAAATGTCCAAAAAAACACGTATCTTGTTATGTTTTGGTATAATAAACGTATTTTTTGCACCTTTCAATTCACTGTGGTGAATATAGAATTGCTGTTTAAGATTTACGCATAGATGCTGCGTCAATGAACAATGCTGGCGTGCGACAAAAAGTCAAAAAAAAACACGTAACTGTTATGTTTTGGTATAATAAACGATATTTTTTGCACCTTTCAATTCACCTGTGTGAATATAGAATTGATCGTTTGACTTTACGTAGATGATGCGTTCAATGAAAAATGCGGGGTGTGCAAAAGTCAAAAAACGAAACTGTTTTTTTGGTTAATAAAGAAATTTTTTTGCATTTTAAATTCCCCTGTGGTGAATTGTTGTTTTTTTTGTTTTACGGTGCTGCGTAATGAACAAAGTGGGTGCGAAGTCAAAAAACATTTTCGTGTGTTTGTCGTATACAGATTTTTTGGCAACAAACAACCTGTGCTGACTACAAGATTGCGGATTGAATTTTAATGAAAGGTGGAAAATTCAACGTCACATGTAAGGGGTAAAATTGAAAAGAACCCCTATCTGAAATGATAGGGGATAAAAAAAGTGGAGTTTGCAGCTAACAAAAACCTGCAGTTACTGAAATGATGTGTATCCAATATAAGTTCAGGGGCCCAATACCCAAAAAATATTTCAATAGCAAACTTTTTAATAATAAAAATTCCATAAAATCTACACTAAGTCTTGGGAACTTTATCCAGTGTTCTTTTAGATAGACTTGTCTTGTTGCCCGGGGGCCCCCCCCCCCCGCTCCCACCGCCGGAAATTTTCGGGTAGTTCTGCTTTCAAATTCTCTAGCTACAAATAAAATCTTTAAATCTCTAATTAACTAAATTGGAAGTAAAAAAATTTTCCCAAAAAAAAAAAAATTTTACCCCAAAAAAAAAACCCCCCATCCCAGAAAAGTGGGCTGAAACAGAAAGCTTTTCTATGTTAAAACGAGGCAGTGTTTTTTTAGAACGCAAACCCCAACAAACATCCCCGTCATGCGTGCAAACAATCTCACCCCCCTATTCTGTAATTTGATTTGGCCGCCAAATTTAAGGAAGCGCCGAAAAAGGCGCGATCTTAAAATGAGCCACAATTTTTTCCTTTAATTATCGCTTATTGGAATTTCATCACCAAAAAAACCTTGCCATTTCAACTTTGTCGATAAAATCGCTCAACCTAAATCTTTAGGGCTGCAAAAAAAAAGCGCAGGATCGGGTCCAAGAAAAAATCCATAAAACAAAAATAAAGTCAAGTGCCACCTTTTTTGGGGCTGTAAATTGTTACGGTACAGCGCGCTTTCAACTTTTTGTTTTACTGTCTGATGTGCCAGTAAAAGCAGCTCTGGTCCTACTCCCGCCTCATGGTTTAAATGAAATTCAAGACGCTATCATTTAAACAATTCTTTCAGTATAAAAAATTCTTTTAGTACAAAAAAAATTTTTTAGTATATAAAAAATTCTTTTTAGTATAACAACATTTTTTTATATTTTTATATCGTTCTTATTTATATTTCTATGCATTATAAAATATTTTTTAGATTTATATATATTAAATATGGTTTTTAGATAGATAGAGATTTGGTTGCAGGGATATTTTAGGTGTAAGAGTTTTTTTGAATGAACTATGTTGCTGTTGAGAGGGTTGCAACAGTGTTTCCTTCCTTCTGAATGAGTTGTATCGTCATGTTGACAATTGTAACCGCGCTTTCATTTGATGAAGGGTATTTAAAGTGCAATAGTGATCTTGTGAAGCATGTCTGACGAAGCGGATTGCAGTCCGCGAAACGTGTAACATAGCAAATAAACAATTCTTCTAAACCCTCTTAGGAGCTAATACGCTCCTTTCTTTATTTAGCGCTCTAGTTCTAATTATACTTCCACTATTGCGCTCGAGAAGTTCTCTTTCCCAGAGTTTTTTCTTGCGATCTCCTCGCTATCGTACACCGGCAGCGTCCTCGTGGCTCCAACGGCGGGAGTAGGACCAGAACTGCTTTTACCGGCACATCAGACAGAAAAAACCAAAAAAGCTGAAAGCGCCGCTGTACCGTAACAATTGTACAGCGCCAAAAAGGTGAGCACATGACTTTATTGTCTGCTTTATGGTGCATCTTTTCTGTGGACCCGATCCTGCGCTTTTCTTTTTGCAGCCCTAAAGATCTTCCTATCTCAGGAAGTTTACATTATTGTTCACGTTCCGGTCCCTAAAGGGAAAAAGGTGGACTGCTAGGCGCAATTACGGAGTTCCATATCCAAGTTACCCTCATATTGAGAATACGCTTCCCCTAGCTGTACACGTTCCCCGTACAGCCTACGAAGGTGAGCAGTGAATTTGATCATATTATTACTGGGACTGCTTTTTAAAACAATATTATACTATATTGTATATTTTCTCTTCTTTACCGCTCGATATTATGGAGTATCTACAACACAGAGGGATCACAAGAGACCAGTTGATGGAGAAATTAATCTCTGCGTCTAGCACACAATCTGTGATCGTGATACCATCTATGAACCTCCGGGACTACACGGAGGAGTAAACTAAGACCTTGTATAGTATATCTCGGGAACTTGAAAAATTATTACTTTCTGAGATCTTTCATCACATAGATGCCACCTTTCTAGAATTGTATTTAACTGAAAAAATTGTACCAAAAGGTTTAATGATTTATAAGCCGAACCCGTTTTTTGATAATAACACTGATTTTAGTAATTTATGGTTAAGTAATTTGGAACAATGTTCGTTTAATCTCATGTCTTTATTGATAAAAAAAAGGAGAGAAAACTGTTTAACTTTATCAAGGAATGTGGAGGACAAACTGAAAAGTTTTTCTTCTTATAATAATCATCCTGAATATGTGAATCTAGAACTGAGGATAGTGAATAATTTAAAGAAAAACGAATTGGATGTTATTAATAAAAAGTTGTATAAACTCACTAGAGACAGATTTAGCAAAAAACATCCACAAGCAAAAAATAATAAACCGTTTACAGGTAATCGTGAAATGCAGGAACAACAATTAAATACACCAGATCGGGTCGAAACATCTGTACCCAATCTACCAGTTGTTAGACCTAAACAGTTCAGTGAAGTATTAAGAAAGGGTAACTCCAAATATTTTTCCCACCAAAATAGACCTAGAAATAATAGTAATGAATTTAATTATGGGAACAATAGAAAGAAGAATTTCCAAGATGAATCAAGCCCACGTTTTTTTCTAAATTCCAACTATAGAAATATGAATAGTGAGAGTAAAAATAGGGATAAAATAAAAAACAAACCAGAAGAAAATTCCTCAAACAAAAACTCTGAGAGTGATTTCCGATTTGATTACCCAAATTTAATAAGAAAGATTGAGGAAGCTGCAAAAATTAAAAATACAATCAATAAAGATGGGGCAAACAAACCCCCCTCCTTAGATTCTAGTCAAAATATAGACTTCACTGTACATGACACATTGAATCGATTTTAGCGCTCCCTGTCAGTTTATCCAAAAATAATTTACCGCACCTTTCACAAAAACAATCCACTCTAATACCTCCTTCTGGTATAGTAAATAACACCTTAGTAGATACACACATTCCACCTACGGAGATTTTACCTAGCCTATTGGCACCAAACACTTCTTTAGTTATATCACAAGTTATAGATTTAACAGAAACTGTGGTTTCCCCTTCAGAAATTGTGCTAGCACCGCATATATCGAACACCCAAGTTTTAAATACAACAACCGAGTCTTTTTTAGGGGTAAACTCACGCCTAAATGTCTACCAACACATAGAAGAACCACTAAAACTACAGTTAGCAGTAGATACACATCATCCCCCCAATCTGATTGTAGACAGGAAAAGAAAACAAACAATAGAGGAAAACGAGGAACAGGGAGTAGAAAAGCTTATCAGGTACGATATAGCAAATTAAAAAAACAAATAAGAAAACAACTTATAAAAAAATCACTTAAAAATATCTCCAAAGATGAACAAGAAAATTTTTTTAATCTGTCGAAGCTCAAACTGTCCACTATTGAGGAAAATTTATTAAACAAAAGGACTAAGTTTTAGTCCAGACAGTGTTCTGGACGACTTTGTCACTTTCCAGGACCTCCATAAATTTATCAGGAAACTGACCCTAAAGAGATTTTTTAATAGAAAGAAACAAAAGAATTCAATTGAACCTCCCCCTGAAAATGTCTCCGAAAATGGTAGATTAGGGAAGAAAGTTAAAATGAAATCGAAATTTTATCCCATTACAGCTCAAGGGAATTATATCCCGGTTTTTATGGATTTTGTTACTAATGATTTACGCAAGATAGGTAAGAAATTACCCCAAAAAACTAATCTTACAAAAACTGAGAAAATAGCAGTAAAAAAGTTAGCGGAAAATCAATCTATCGCAATAAGGAACGCTGACAAGGGAGGAGCCGTGGTCATTCAAGACTACGATGCATATAATGATGAAGCGTTGAAAATCCTCAATGATAGTCTATATTAAAAAAAAGTTGGGGAAGGTGTATATGAACAATTAAAGAATAAATACACCACATTTATACAGGATAGTTTCGATAAAGAAATCCTTAATAAAGATGAAAAAAAAATGTTAATAATAGATAACCCTTCTACCCCTTTTTTTTAATCACCTACCAAAGGTGCACAAGGATGCAGAGCACCCCCCCGGGAAGACCGATTATTTCAGGGGTTAATTCCCTCCTCTCAAACTTGTCCCACTTTCTAGATCTCCAACTTCAGCCACTAGTTGAGAGGCTCTCGAGTTTTTTGAAAGGCTCGGATTCAGTCCTTCGTGATATTATCAATAAAAAATGGAATGATAATTATATTTTTGCATCTTTAGATGTTTCAGCGTTATATACTAATATTAGACATGATTTAGGGTTGGAAAATGTAAAAAAAATTTTTAAACCAGGAGCCTGTTTTTTCCGAACCTTTTAAAGAATTTTTATTAAAAGGCTTAGAACTTATTCTTAAAAACAATTTTTTCAGATATAATAAAATACACTACCACCAGCAGATAGGTACAGCGATGGGGACTCGGGTTGCCCCATCGCTGGCTAACCTTTTTATGGGGGACTTTGAAGAGAATTTTATAGAAAGTCCTAGTAACCCTTTTTTTAAACACATTATTTATTACAAAAGATTTATTGACGATCTGCTTTTTATCTGGGATGGCCCCATTGATACGTTTAACTCGTTTGTTACATTTTTGAATGGTAATTCCTGGGGAATAAATTTTACTTCTACTGCACATCAGCATGAGATAGTATTTTTAGATTTATACCTTTATATTAAAGATGGGTATATAGCATCCAAAACCCATTTTAAAAAAACGGATGCAAATAATTACCTTTCTTTTAATTCAAACCACCAAAAAAAGTGGATCAAAAATATTCCGTTCGGCCAGTACCGCAGGCTTAGAAAAAATTGTACCGAGGATATAATGTTTGATGAGCAAGCAAATACCCTAACGAGCATATTTATCCAGAAAAAAATACCCCAAAAAATTGCTTGAAGGAGCACGTGATAGGGCAGCAGCATTAACCCAGGAACAATACCTTATCCCTAAAGATAAAAAAAGAGGAGAAAAGGGATTATGGTATCAGTTTCATTACCACACATACTAGCCAATTTGTGGAGGTACAAAAAATCATAAAAAACCATTGGGACATCCTCTTAAAAGATCCAGGTCTAAAGGAGGCAATTCCGAAGACACCTAATTTTATCTATCGGAAGTCAAAGACTTTAAAAAATATTTTAGCACCATCCAAGCTAAAACAACACAGTGAGATACCTGTAAAAAACAAAAAGAATAATAGCACGGGAAATGGTTCCTTCCCGTGCGGGACTGCAATATGTAAATGTTGTAAGCAAGTTACTATCAGGGACCATTTCACTTCTACGGCCACAGGAGAGTCTTTCAAAATAAAAGAATATTTGACTTGCGCTTGTGAATATGTGATCTATTTAATCACATGCAAATGTGACCTGCAATATGTAGGCAAAACGTCCACCAAACTATCGAGAAGAGTAGTGAATCATCGCTACCATATGAGGCATGGGTGATTGTTATATAGCCTGCCACGGCATATAGTACTAGCACACAATTGCAGAGAACCTATCTTTTCCATTCAACCGATAGAGCAGATTTCCCCAAACACAGCAGATCATGCTAAATTACTTAGTATGAGGGAAATATATTGGATTTATAAGTTAAGCACCTTGAAACCTCATGGTTTAAATGAAATTCAAGACGCTATCATTTAAACAATTCTTTCAGTATAAAAAATTCTTTTAGTACAAAAAATTTTTTTTTAGTATATAAAAAATTCTTTTTAGTATAACAACATTTTTTTTATATTTTTATATCATTCTTATTTATATTTCTATACATTATAATTTTTTTTTAGATTTATATATATTAAATATGGTTTTTAGATAGATATAGATTTGGTTGTAGGGATATTTTAGGTGTAAGAGTTTTTATGAATGAACTATGTTGCTGTTGAGAGGGTCGCAACAGTGTTTCCTTCCTTATGAATGAATTGTATCGTAATGTTGACAATTGTAACCTCGCTTTCATTTGATGAAGGGTTTTTAAAGTGCAATAGTGATCTTGTGAAGCATGTCTGACGAAGCGGATTGCAGTCCGCGAAACGCGTAACATAGCAAATAAACAATTCTTCTAAACCCTCTTAGGAGCTAATACGCTCCTTTCTTGATTTAGCGCTCTAGTTCTAATTATACTTCCACTATTGCGCTCGAGAAGTTCTCTTTCCCAGAGTCTTTTCTTGTGATCTCCTCGCTCACAATGAAGAATCTTGTGATATCACAATGGATGACCTCAGTTGAGACCTCTCAATGAAGCCTCTTGTGACATCACAATGGATGACCTCGGTTGTGACCTCACAATGAAGCCTCTTGTGACATCACAATGGTAACCTCAATTGTGACCTCACAATGAAGCCTCTTGTGACATCACAATGGATGACCTCAGTTGTGACCTCACAATGAAGCCTCTTGTGAAAACACAATGGATGACCTCAGTTGTGACCTGACAATGAAGCCTCTTGTGACATCACAATGGTTGACCTCAGTTGTGACCCCACAATGAAGCCTCTTGTGAGAAAACAATGGATGACCTCTGTTGTGACGTCACAATAAAGCATCTTGTGATCACAATGGATGACCTCAGTTGTGACCTCACAATGAAGCCTTTTGTGACATCACAATGGATTCATCAATTGTGACTTCACAATGAAGCCTCTTGTGACATCACAATGGATAACCTCAGTTGTGAACTCACAAAGAAGCCTCTTGTGACATAACAATGGATGACCTCAGTTGTTACATCACAAAGGATGACCTCAGTTGTGACCTCACAATAAAGCCTCTTGTGACATCACAATGGATGACCTCGGTTGTGACCTCACAATGAAGCCTTCTGTGACATCAGAATGGATTAATCAATTGTGACGTTGTTAGAGTAAGCCAAGGGTTAGGTAGTTTACAACAGGTATACCGAATGCAAGTGGTCTGCTTTAAAGTGTCAGTCCACTGAGAGCTCTGGCCCCCAGTCTTCCAACAGTTTATTTTATACCCCGCTCAAAATGTCCTTTGACATAGTTTAATATGCAAGTAAATGTTTTCAAAATTAAACACAAGAATTTG
>JAODAL010078750.1:0-12808 GCA_025379985.1 Phyllomedusa bahiana | reverse complement strand
TGTGGTATTATATTCTCTTCCCCCTCGCCTATAAGTTTTGGAAAAACCCAGCTTTATCTGACTACCGTTTGCCTTCCGTCCCCAGTCGGGGACACTTTGGGGAAAACCCCGGGGGATAGCAGTAGAGAAGCCCAGATCCCTGTTCTTTTGGGGTTTAAAAGGGGAAACCTGTCACAAGGTTGTGCCCCCCTTGCTGAGGGCAGCAAAAAACTGTGTCAGACTGCTGTTCCCCAGCACTGTCCCCCTTTATTCGTAAGATGCAGCTTTTTTAGACATTTCCCCCCTCAAATCTTATTCATGAGTGGGGTGTTAGTCCACCCACCAAAGCTAGCTTGCCCACTGCAGTTATTCACATGTTTTACTTTTCAAAGTAATAGGTTTTTCAGTTGAGGTGGGGGGAGCAAGCCTCCGATTTGCCGGGTTTAAAAAAAATGAACTCTGAAGGCCCCTTTCGAATGACTTTCTGGTGAAAACTGCAGATTTGGGCATTAATTCGAAAACTACAGATTTTACAGAAAAAGGGGGGACTCAGCACTGGAAACGCATGCCTACACTACCTTTTTGGGTCCTCACCAGGGGGGAAAAAAAACTATGGACAGGTTCTCTTTTTTTTTTAAGACCTGCTATCCCTAACAGGGAGGATGCCACTACGGGGGGGCATTATATCAAATTGTACTATACTGCCCCCTGTAGCTGGGAACAGCCCCCTGTAGTGGTTTTTACTGCCCCCCTGGAGAACAAGGGTTATACTAACCCGCATACATACCCCCCTTGGGTTTATAGGCCCCTGTTGCTTATGGCCCCCTGTTTAGCCCCTGTAAGTTATTGGTCTGTTTTTAAAGCCCCCCTGAAATTATGCCCCCTGTATATCCCCCCTGAAATTATAGGCCTCTCTGTTTGAAAAATTTATTAAAAAAATGATACTTCCCTCTCTGGCCCCCCCGCCGGGACCTCGCCCCGGGACCCGGGTTTGTGTGGCGGCATGATTCATATGGCCCATGCCGGGACCTTGCTTCCCGGGGTTTCCCGGGCCGGTAGCCTAAAGGGTCGGCCCCAGGAAAAAACAGCTGGCGATCCCCGGCCCTGCAAACAGATGTGTGCCCGGCTGCCGGGAGGCCGAGTCATGCACTGGGCAAGGTAGGCGACTGCCTGAGAGGGCCCCCAGGCAACCGCCTACCCTGCCCAATGGAAGAGATGACCCTGGTCTAAGGGATAGCAGGCTTTCAACCTTAAACCCAATAGAACAGGGATCTGGACTTCGCTACTGCATATTCCCAGGATGCGTCCACAAAATAGTCACCGACTGGTAAGACTGGAAGGCAAACGGTAGTCAGATAAAGCAGGGTTGTTACAAGAGGAGACTTATCAGGCTGAGGGTGCAGAGAATATAGTAGCCACACGCAAGTTGGGTCAAAAACTAAAGGCAAAACAGCAGAAGACCCACACCAGGTAGCAAAAGGCTCTATAAGTGGCAGCAGATGAATCATCCAGGTTTAAATAGTCCAGCTCGCTGATTGGTCCGTTTTCTAAGTCTGCTCATTGACTGTCTAGCCAGCCTTGCAGATTGTCTGCTAAGCACAGTCCTGCTATGGTCAGTATGTGGTCAGTATACTATACCATTACAGTGGTAGCAAAGTAAACACCACATTACTTTAAGACTTAAAGTGGTATTCCCATCACAGCAAGTGCTGCTAGTAGGATCAATTACTGTAAAGTAAGCAACTTTCAAAATCCATGTTATTAAAAATATGCATGCTTTACCTAATACAGGCCTTTTTTGCACTTTCAACTTGATCTTTTGTCGTCATGACTACCGACCCCCACAGTGTGCTTTCAGTTATGGATGGTAATACAGAGAATAAACCTCCTCCCTCTCCCGGTCACAGGCTGCACTATCAGCCACCACTGAAAGCACATAGTGGAGGTCGGTTAACAAGTCTTTTGAAAATTGCTTACTTTATAGTAATTGGCTCTGTCAGCAGCACTTGCTATGATGGGAATGCTCCTTTAAAAGGGTTTCCCATCTGGCTGTTTCAGAAAACGTGTTCTTCACCGTCAGCTGCAGGCTCCCACTTCCTGTTCAGGCTGTTGTTGGTTCTACTGACATTTCAGTTCTGCTACTCCTAGCTGAGTCTGTTAGAGGGACATTGGTGAATGATGGGTTTTAACAGCTGGACATAAGGCTACAAAGCTCTAAAAGATTAAAGTTTGTCAGTAAGAAAGATAAAAAAGATCCCAAGCTTCTGATAAGACTCTAGCCGGGCCAGAGCTGTTAAAACAGAGAGAGGTGGTTGTCAGCCTAGGAAACATCTGTAAACAAGCACGAGATAAAAACTGCTCTAACTTTGAAAGGAAGCAAAATCATAACAGCAATGTATTTGATAATAATCATTATTTGCCTTTGCCTACTGTTAATTTTTAAAGCTAATGAGATTGGAAGTAGAGTGGTGGTAGTCTTTCTAGTGGGCTGATGTAGATTCTTATATAAAATAACAATACATAGTCGGCAATAACATTATTTAATCTACAATATAATATAAGGAACAGATACTAGTGTCACCCTGTGTCTTCCATTTTGGGTATAGACCGTATTGCTTCCCTTCCTTTCACTATAAATGATGTAAGCAGCGATAATACTGCCTTCCTGACTCCTTCTGTCAATGACGTAGTCATTGATAATACAATGTCTCTTTCTCTTTGTAAATGATAAGGACTGCCTACCTGAATCTCTATAACTGACTTAAGAATTTTTGGCAACAACGTGTTTGATTATTTCATTCTTGACTTCCTAGACCTATAACTTTTTAAACTTTCCATTTACATAGTTGTACCAGATTTATATAGTTTTCATTATGTTTTACTATGTTTTAAAAGATAAAAACCTCTTTTTAATTTGCTTTGCATTATAATTTTCTGTGATTTTTTTAAAGATGTTTTCTCTTCAGGATATTTAATTTTATATTTTAATACATCAACATTATATGAATGCAGCAATACCAATTACCGTTTAAATTTTTTTAATTTTTTATATGTAAAATGGAAAAAATTCTGTTCTAAAATTCACCCATAAAAAGGTTTGCGAATGCCGGGGCTACTTGGGTCCCCATTGCTATACCCATCATTTGCTGATAATGTGAATCCCCATATTAAAAGTTTTTGTTTTTTTAAAATCAGAGTTAATCCTTCAATTAAAAAGTTCTTAAAGGGATCATTTAGGGTATTGTCCGTGTCCAGATAATTTTTCACATCTTTTACCTTTTTATAGATTAGGAACTATCCTGAAACAGCTAAGGGTATCTTAACCGAGAGTAACCCTGTGTCTACAATATTAACATAACCTAGATCTGTCTTCATAAAGTAGTCTACAAACTTTGCGCAATATAAACCAAGCTTGTAAGCGATAGTCTGTTACTTTTAAATGACATTACACAGATAAATTGTTTTTATAGTATTTGTTCTAAAACTTTTTAATATATATGGAATAGAATATTTTGGTGTATGGAATTAGCAATATGTGTATAAATATTGTTGTTTTATTCAGTTAGGGTAAAGCACAGCTTTATTTAAATTGAAACGACTAATTGATTCTTAGCATTATATTGAACTTGAGGAAGTGAGCCAAGGGCAACTCGAGAAATGCATTGTTCTAGTCTATTTTTACTTCCATAAGTGCCAAGTAAAGCATGCACTTTAATGTGGATACATCCGAGTGATATGTTCTATTAATATAGGCATGATTTTATTAGTTTAGTTTTGAGCACTTTTAACACCTTTTTACTACCGCAGACCCCTGGCCAGAGTGGGAAACTGTGTTCAATCAAACCTGTATCTCTGTAGGTGATATAAGTACAGATAGTACTGCCTCCCTGTATCTTTGTAGATGATGTTAGTACAGATAATACTGCCTCATTGTATCTCTGTAGGTGATATTATTACAGATAGTACTGCCTCAATGTATCTCTGCAGATGATGTAAGTACAAATAATAACTCCTCCCTCTATCACTGTAGATTATGTGAATACTGATAGTACTGCCTCTTTGTATCTTTGTAGAGGACACAGGGCCCGGGCGTTCAGTGACAGGATGTGGCGGCTGGTCCTCGGGGAGCGGCAGCACTGCCTCCGGGGCCCACAGAATCTCAGGGCTCACCAGATGGGCCAGTCCGAGCCTGGTTCGGCAGCCGGGCGCCACTCTGTTATGAGGAATAAGGAGGCCTGCTTGCAGCGGGCTCCCTTATTTCACCGGCCCCCGTAAAGGACTACCCCGTGTATGGCGGCCTTGTGTGTATATAGCAGGACGATAGCAGGACGGTGCTTAGCAGACAATCTTCAAGGCTTGCTAGACAGTCAATGAGCAGACTTAGAAAACGGACAAATCAGCGAGCTGGACTATTTACACCTGGCTGATTCATCTGCTCACTGCCACTTATAGAGCCTTTTGCTACCTGGTGTGTGTCTTCTGCTGTTTTGCCTTTAGTTTTTGACCCAACTTGCGTGTGGCTATTATATTCTCTTCACCCTCAGCCTGATAAGTCTCCTCTGGTAACAACCCAGCTTTATCTGACTACCGTTTGCCTTCCAGTCCTACCAGTCGGGGACTACTTTGTGGACACATCCTGGGGATATGCAGTAGAGAAGTCCAGATTCCTGTTCTATTGGGTTTAAAGGGAACCTGTCACATAGGTTGTGCCCCCCTTGCTGAGGGCAGCACAAACTAGTGTCAGACCTGCTGTTCCCAGCACTGTGCCCCTTATTCTGTAAGATGCAGCATTTTTAGAGCATTTACCCCTCAAATCTTATTCATGAGTAGGTGTTAGCTCCACCCACCAAAGACTAGCTCTGCCCACTGACAGTTATTCACATGTTTCTACCTATTCAAAGTAATAGGTTTGTCAGTTGAGGTGGGCGGAACAAGCCTCCGATTTGCCCGGTTTGAAAAAACTGACACTCTGAAGGACTCTTCGAATGACTCTTCTGGCTGAAAACTGCAGATTTGGGCATTAAATACACGAAAACTACAGCATTTTACAGAATAAGGGACACAGCACTGGAAACAGAATGCCTGACACTACCTTGTTCTGTCCTCAGCCAGGGGGGCAAAAACTATGTGACAGGTTCTCTTTAAGGTTTAAGACCTGCTATCCCTAACAGGGAGCTGTATGCCTAGCTACAGGGGGCATTATATCTAATTGTACCTATACTGCCCCCTGTAGCTAGGCATACAGCTCCCTGTAGGTGGATATACTGCCCCCTGGAGATACAAGTGGATATACTAACCCCGCATACATAGCCCCCTGTAGGTTATAGGTCCCTGTTGCTTATAGGCCCCTGTATATAGCTCCATGTAAGTTATTGGTCCCTGTATATAGCCCCCTGTAAGTTATAGGCCCCTGTATATAGCCCCCTGTAATTCTTAGGCCTCTCTGACTTTGAATAAAATTATTAAAAAAATGATACTTACCTCTCTGAGCTCCCCCGCCAGGGACCTCGCTCCAGGAGCCGGTTTCTGGTGTGAGCGGCATGATATCATCATGCCGCCTATGCCGGGACCTTGCTCTCAGGGTTTCCTGGGCCGGTAGCCTACAGGCTGTCGGCCTAGGAAATACAGACGTGGCGAGTCCAGGCCTGCAAACAGATGTGCTGCCCGGACCTGCCGCTGAGGCCGAGTCATGCCACTGGGCAAGGTAGGCGACTGCCTGAGAGGGCCCCCAGGCAACCGCCTACCCTGCCCAATGGAAGAGATGACCCTGGTCTAAGGGATAGCAGGTCTTCAACCTTAAACCCAATAGAACAGGGATCTGGACTTCGCTACTGCATATTCCCAGGATGCGTCCACAAAATAGTCCCCGACTGGTAAGACTGGAAGGCAAACGGTAGTCAGATAAAGCTGGGTTGTTACAAGAGGAGACTTATCAGGCTGAGGGTGCAGAGAATATAGTAGCCACACGCAAGTTGGGTCAAAAACTAAAGGCAAAACAGCAGAAGACACACACCAGGTAGCAAAAGGCTCTATAATTGGTAGTGAGCAGATGAATCATCCAGGTTTAAATAGTCCAGCTCGCTGATTGGTCCATTTTCTAAGTCTGCTCATTGACTGTCTAGCCAGCCTTGCAGGTTGTCTGCTAAGCACAGTCCTGCTATGGTCAGTATGTGGTCAGTATACCTATACCATTACAGTGGTAGCAAAGTAAACACCACATTACTTTAAGACTTAAAGTGGTATTCCCATCACAGCAAGTGCTGCTAGTAGGATCAATTACTGTAAAGTAAGCAATTTCAAAAGGGCATATTATTAAAAAAATATACTTTACCTAATACAGGCCTTTTTTGCACTTTCAACTTGATCTTTTGTCTCCATGACTACCGACCCACACAGTGTGCTTTCAGTTATGGATGGTAATACAGTGTCATAAAAAAACTGTCTGAGAATAAACCTCCTCACTCTCCCGGTCACAGGCTGCACTATCAGCCACCACTGAAAGCACATAGTGGAGGTCGGTTAACAAGTCTTTTGAAAATTGCTTACTTTATAGTAATTGGCTCTATCAGCAGCACTTGCTATGATGGGAATGCTCCTTTAAAAGGGTTTCCCATCTGGCTGTTTCAGAGAGCTTGTTCTTCACAGTCAGCTGCAGGCTCCCACTTCCTGTTCAGGCTGTTGGTGGTTCTACTGACATTTCATTTCTGCTACTCCTAGCTTAGTCTGTTAGAGGGACATTGGTGATTGATGGGTTTTAACAGCTGGGCACACGGCTACAAAGATCTAAAAGATTAAAGTTTGTGAGTAAGAAAGATAAAAAAACTCCCAAGCTGCTGATAAGACTCTAGCCGGGCCAGAGCTGTTAAAACAGAGAGAGGTGGTTGTCAGCCTAGGAAACATCTGTAAACAAGCACAAGATAAAAACTGCTCAAAACTTTGAAAGGAAGCAAAATCATAACAGCAATGTATTTGATAAAAAATCATTATTTGCTTTTCCCTACTGTAATTTTTAAAGTTATGAGATTGGAAGTAAAGTGGTGGTAGCCCTTTCTAGTGGGCTGCTGGTAGGTTTTTTATATAAAATAACAATACATAGTCGGTAGTGTTGAGCGATTACGTTGGCTATCGACATCGGCGATTAGTCGATAGTCGGCCCCATCGATAAGGTTTTTCGATAGTGAGCAGTCGATTTTGAGCGATTGACCATTGAAGTCTATGGGAGAGCAACGCACCTTCATTTTTTACCCCCAAACAGGGCGGGAGAAGTTGGAATTAACAGCCACAACAGTCAAATGGATAACCTGCTACATCAAAGGCACAACACTTAGGCTATAAAACCCACAAAAAAAAAAGTACACACACCTTTCCCACTATCCCTGTCTTGTACCACAGCATGACCCTTAAACCTGCATCACCCACAAATTAAAAAAGTGCCAGAAGGCAGTATTATTTGAACCATCATTTTACTTGAACTGGACATTAAATTTACCCCTGTCCTGGAACGCAGCATGACCCTAAAAACCTGCATGACCCACAGATTAAAAAGTGCCGGAAGAAAGTAGTCTTTGAACCACCATTTTAGTTGAATGGACATTGACTGAACTGTCCTGGACCGCGGGTATGACCATTAAACCTGTCGGGACCCCCAGATTAAAAAGTGCCGGAAAAAAGGAGTCTTTCAACCACCATTTTAGTTGAACTGGACATTGACAAACCTGTCCTGGACCGCAGCATGACCCTTAAACCGGGCCCTGACCCACAGATTAAAAAGGGGCCCGGAAAAAGGGGTCTTTAAACCCACCATTTTATTTGAACTGGACATTGACAAACCCCTGTCCTGGACCGCAGCATGCCCCTTAACCTGTCTGACCACAGTTTAAAAAAGTGCCAGAAAAAGGAGTCTTTCAACAACCATTTTAGTTGAAACTGGACATTGACAAAACCCTGTCCTGGAACACAGCATGACCCTTAAACTGTCTGACCCACAGATTAAAAAGGGCCGGAAAAAAAAGGAGTCTTTCAACCACCATTTTAGTTGAACTGGACATATACTGTCCCTGTCCTGGGCCACAGTATGACCATTAAACCTGTCTGCCCCCCAGATTAAAAAGTGCCGGAAAAAGGAGTCTTTCAACCACCATTTTAGTTGAACTGGACATTGACAAACTCTGTCCTGGACTGCAGCATGACCCTTAACCTGTCTGACCCACAGATTAAGAAGTGCCGGAAAAAAGTAGTCTTTCAACCGCCATTTTAGTTGAACTGGACATTGACAAACCTTTTCCTGGACCGCAGCAGACCATTAAACCTGTCTGACCCACAGATTAAAAAGTGCCGAAAAAGGAGTCTTTCAACCACTATTTTAGTTGAATGGACATTGACTATACCTGTCCTGTGCCACAGCATGCCCCAGGGCGGAGTTACAGTGGGTGCAGTGAGAGCCCAGGCTGGCGTCCGTCATCTTTTAAACCCGCAGGTTAAAATGCCCTGATGACGCAGAAAACAAAAACTGTCGTGCTGAAGCAGAGTGCGGAAGCGGAAGGGTGTGAGAACCCCAGCCTTCCTCAGTACACAGTCAAGACCGGGGTAGCGCTTGCCCTCCGTATGAGTGCGGACCAATTGAGCTTCACTTGGAAATATGGTGGTTAACGCCCCTTTGTTACACCCAGGTGCCCTTTTTTTGGCATTCTTTTTCTCATTTTACTCAATGTGCTGGAGGAAATTGTCTCTGTACTTTGTTTTTCTGTCCGTGCCCCATGCTCCTTGTCCTTGAATAACCTACATCTGGTCAAGTTTTCCTGTACCTCCCTTGTAAAATTTCAGGGGGAATTTTTTTTTACCAGCTATTTTTACATGCAAGTTTTTTAGTAGTTTAATTCTAGAAACACATTTTTAAAATAGGATGGAATCCCACCATGTCTTTGTTTCTCTTTTTTTAATTGTATTAAATGGGTTGTCTCAATACAGGGATATAAAGCTATGTTAAAGATCTTGCAAAAACAAGTCATTTTGCAATATGTGTCCATTAACAGTGTCCTACCTATTCCTGTTTCTGAGAGCACCATCACCCTTGAGCCATCTTGACAGTTGTGAAGAAACAAATGTCTGTTAGAAACAACATTTTTTTTTATAATAGGACCTGTAGTATAGCTGCTTTTTAAAAAGCAAAATCCCCCCAAAAATTCAAAGCATGCCCCTTGAGCCCTTTGGACAATTGTGAAAAAACAAATGTCTTTTAGCAACAACATTTTTTTTATAATAGGACCTGTAGTATAGCTGCATTTCAAAGCAAAATGCCCCCAAAAATTCAAAGCATGACCCTTGAGCCACTTTGGACAATTGTGAAGAACAAATGTCTGTTAGAAACAACATTTTTTTTTTATATAATAGGACCTGTAGTATTGCTGCATTTCAAAGCAGCATGACCTAAAAAATTATAAAAATGACTTCTCGGCCACTGTTAAAAATTGTGAGGGAGAAATGCCACTTAGAAGCCACATTTCTGTTCCAAAGGACCATGATTATTGCTGTATCTCACAGCTACATGCCCCCAAAAATTATAAATATGACTTCTCAGCCACTATTAACAATTGTGAGGGAGAAAGGCCACTTAAAAGCCACATTTCTGTTCCAAAGGACCATGATTATTGCTGTACTCACAGCTACATGACCCCAAAAAATTTAAATATGACTTCTCAGCCACTATTAAAAATTGTGAGGGAGAAATGCCACTTAAAAGCCACATTTCTGTTCCAAAGGCCCATAATTATAGCTGTATCTCACAGCAACATGACCTCAAAACCATTTGACAATGCAAAACTTCTTAAGATAAAGTGAGTAAAAGGAATACGTGTTTGTCATGAAAACTTGGTGTCTTTTACAGTTCTCCTCACAGCAAAACCAGCAAAATGAACTGTTGGAAAGAGAATAAAAATTGCAGTAAGAAATGATTTATTTTAAAAAACATTTTTCAAGAGGACCATTTCTGTTTGAAGAGGAATGTGAAGTTAGACCGGCAACTAATCGGTGACCTCGGCAATTGGGGCCAACAACATCATCAGAGATCCATGCCTGATTCATCTTGATGAAAGTCAAACGATCCACATTATTGTGGAAAGCCGGATGCGTTTGTCTGTAATGACTCCTCCAGCTGTGCTGAAGGTCGCTCAGATATGACGTTGGCTGCTGGGCAGGACAACTCCTCTATGGCGTGACGAGCCAGCTCGAGCCATTCGTCCATTTTGGATTTCCCAGAAGTCTATCGGGTCCGGAACAACATACAAAAACATCGGTGTTGAGACGCAGATAGTCGTGCACCATGATCTTAAGCTGATCTCTGTGTGTTGGATGTGTGCCCCGCATTGCATGCGTTGGTGAGGTGGTAAAAAAAAGATTGCCAGAGGTCACACATTATACTTCTGCCAACTTTCCTGCTGCTTCCGC
The DNA here is from genome assembly GCA_025379985.1 of Phyllomedusa bahiana. Lineage (NCBI taxonomy): Eukaryota > Metazoa > Chordata > Amphibia > Anura > Hylidae > Phyllomedusa > Phyllomedusa bahiana. The sequence goes on along the minus strand of JAODAL010078750.1, from coordinate 2,386 downwards.
TACGGCTACTTGGCACTCTATGCTGTCACGTCGCTGATGTTGTTCCACCGTGACATTTGGGGAACGTGAAAACAGACGCAACAGATGTCTCCAGTTGATCAATCAGCAAGATCTCCATTTCCTGCATTTTACTCTCTATTTGGGTGGATGGAAGGAAAGTGCTGAGTTTTGTTTTGTACTGGGAATCCAGGAGGGTGGCCACCCAGTAACTGTTGTTCATTTTGATGGCCTTTATGCAAGGATCATGTTGGGGATATGGAGATCCAAGCACTCATGTGAGAGATGGAGCCTTGAATTCCCAAGCCTCTGGGTCGAGGGGCACTAGCAAACTGATTTTTCCTCATCTTCCTCCTCGCCTCAAATTCGCGCCAACCTCTTTCCAAGGTGGGACGTCGGTAATTTCAGTGTTAGGAATACCTCCTCTCCTCCCGCTGCCTCTGGGACAGCTTCAACACAGCCCTGACTTGCCCGAGATGATGCACCCTGAGAGTGATGCGCCACCTTGCACTAGCTTGGACCCTGAACCATTTCCTAATGAAGACCCATGGAAATTTGGTGAAACTGTCGGGCCTTGTGGATTTGACGGAGAGAAAGGCTCCGTGTCCGCATTTGTGTCCGTCTCCCTCCTCCGTCGCTGGGGGGGGAACCCGTTGTTTAGAGTGTCCAACGATCGTTCCAGAACTAAGTCAAACCCCAATGCTCATGTGACAAGGGCATTGTCCGCACTGACCATTTTGGTGGCTTCTTCAAAAAATGGCAAGGATGGTGCAGAGCTTTTCACCTGCCTCCACTTTTCGGTGGCTCAACACCCCCAGCTCAGCACCGTTGCTTGACAGGCCATGTGTCACATCGTACTGCGTAATGGCATTGAGCTGCTGCCAAAAACGCTGGAGAATGTGGAGGGTGGAATTCCAGCGTGTTGCCACGTCAACAATGAGACGGTTGACGGGGAGGCCGAGCTAACGCTGCAACGCAGCCAGGCGGGACGAAGCAGGGTGCGAACCCGGGGGAAGTGCGAACTTAGACTTCGAGCCTTCCTCAGCAGGCAGACCAGACCGGTGTAGCTCTTTTGAAATTTCTGGAAGACATGGTTCTTGACTTGTGCCAGGCAAGGATGTGCTCCAGCCTACCGATCTTAAGGGCGGCCAGCAGATTTCGCCCGTTATCGCACACCAAACCCTTTCCCGGCACAAGGCCCCTTGGCACCTTTGCCAGCGCTCGGTCTCGTTGCGGAAGCCGTCCACAGCTCCTGCCTGTGTGTGGACGGTCTCCAAGACAGATTAATTTCAACACGGCCTGGTTTCTCTGGGCACGTGATGCAAACCCGAGGACCTTGGGGGAAAGAACCCCGCACCATCCCCCGGGGTTTTGAAGAGCGTGCGCCGAGCCTGAGAGCCACCGTCACCCCCAGAGACTCCACCCAGCTCACCCAGTGAGCTGTCACAGAGATATAGCGGCCTTGGCCGGTGCTTACTAGTCCATGTGTCGGTGGTCAGATGGACTTTTCCGGACACAGATGCAGACAACGCGCTTGAAATTTTAGATGAAACATGGATGGCCAGGGCAGGGACGGCTTTTCTGGCAAAGAAATGCCTGCTCGGCAAACTGGTATCGGGGGCAGGCAAGGGCCATGAAGTGGCGGAACCCATCTGTGTCCACCAGACGGAAAGGCAAAAATTTCCAAGGCCCAAAAACCTGGCAAAGCCGACATTCAGGCTTTTGGCTTTGGGGTGGTTTGGGTTAAAGTGTTTCTTTGCTCCCAAACCTGGAAGACAGAAGGCTGGGCTAGACTGGCCCCTGTACAGCGTGCAAGTCGTCAAAATGGCGGAAGGAGAAGGGGTAGGACGGGTCACTGGTGGTGCTGGTGGTACTCGGGGACGGTGGAGGCTGAAGTGAGGCTGATCCCTGATCATGACTCTGGAGAGACATGGGCAGCTGAGGAACGCTTGGTGGTGGCGGAGGAGGCGGAGACAGAGTGTGTGGGCAGTGGTTGGAGGGCCCGGCGTCGGTCTGGCCTTTATTGGCCAAGTGTTGCCTCCATTTCAACTCATGCATTCGCTGCATGTGACTAGTCATGTTGGTGGTGTTAACCACCTAAGGTTCTTGCCTCTACTTATGCGTTTATGGCAAAGGCGGCATATGACATCACTGGGTGAATCAGAGGCTTGCTCAAAGAAGGCCGGCTTGAGAGGTTTGGACCTTTTTGTTGGAGATAAGTGAGGAGCGGGGTGTGCGCTGACCGTGGCTGGCGGGGAAACATTCAGCGGACTTTGCGACCGCCCTCTCCCTTTTTGTGGTGGGACCCCTACGGGCACGAACCCAACGTCTTCCTCCGCGTCCCATGATGAAGCGCTCGCAAGCAAAATTTGCAAAAGACCAGGTGGAT
>JAODAL010078749.1:0-12808 GCA_025379985.1 Phyllomedusa bahiana | reverse complement strand
CTCTCCTAAGCTGTCTTCAGTGTACATAAAACATTCCCCCCAAGTTGAAGTAAAAACTCACGTTTATTTGGAATCTTCATTCAAGTAAAAACAGTCGATCAGACATACTTGTATTGAATTAAGCGATCTGCAACCAGCAGTATCCACGAGCGGTGAAATAGGAATGTTATATGTACGTTGTAGAACATTGTGCCATACAGAAATATGCATAGGGAGCAAGCATTGAAACAAGGTTGTGATTTAGTATGACACGCAGATAACAGTCGCCACTCTTAGAATCCCTTCACACTTCACTTATCTGGGCAGTTATGGGGTCAAAACTGACCAAATAACTGAAGCGGGCAATGTCAGTGCCAGCTAGAAAGAACCAAGCTGAGGGTCAAGATCCGACTATAGCATCAAAGAGCGCACTCCTTTTACACCATCACCAGATGATTGCACAAATTATGACAGAACCTGTTCTGTTAAATGCTGATACACGTAGAGCCCCCCCGAAAGAGTGGAGAGGGTGCCGACAGTACTTTTGCATTGATGTCACTGATCATTTTGCCCTTCCTTTCATCCATCAGTGTCCGCTGTCAGTTGATCAATGACATAGTGTGGAGGTGGCAGCAGCATGAGTAGGCCACAGAGTGGCACAATGACATAGTGTGGAGGTAGCGGCAGCATAAGTAGGCCACAGATTGGCACAATGACATAGTGTGGAGGTGGCGGCAGCATGAGTAGGCCACAGATTGGCACAATTACACAGTGTGGAGATGGCAGCAGCAACAGCAGAATCAATCCACAGAGTGGCACAATGACATAATTTTGAGGTGGCGGCAGGTAGGTGACATAATGAGGAGGTGGTAGCAGCAGCATCAAGCCAGAGAGTGACATGGTAACATAGCATGGAGGTAACAGCATCTGCATGAGGAGACCTGAGTGGTGAGGTGGCAGCAGCAGGTTCCGAGGCTGCCAAGCCAGGATGTGAGGCGCTGAGCTCCTCATGCCTGCCAGCTGCATACCTGCAATAGCTGCGGACTGCAGCACCGACCTGCCTTAAAAACCCAGCGGAGGCACCCCAGAACACATTGGGTACCTTTCCTAATGGAAAGGTACCTTCTGCGCAGCACACTGTGGCCATGAGACCCGCTCGGTGCAGATTCCAAAATGGCGCCGGACCCATGTGCACAGTCGGCCAAGCAGCCTGTAGTCTCAGATGACCCGCATATCCAAGGCAGCGGTGGGGGAGACACAGAGAGAGCAGCAGCTACCGCCATCTCCTCTGCCCCAGAAACCCCAGCCACATCTCCACTCAAAGAGGGGAATATGGCAACCGCCATAGATTACAAACTGCTGGCGAGGGAGGTGACCAGACAAATAGCGCCAGACTTGCAAGCGGCTCTTGAATCCACTGTGCAGATCTCCCTGTCCAAACGTCAACAAGAGGTACAAGCCCACTCCTCTCAAATAGCAGAGCTAGAAATGAGAGTGAATGATTTGGAGACTGATAATAATTCCCTTCAAGCCAGATTAAAGCTCTGCGCTCAAGCTCAGTTAACACAACAAGAGCGCATAGAAGACCTGGGGAATCGCTCCAGATGGAGCAACTTAAGAATGGTGGGTCTCCCCGAGTCTTTCAAACAGAGAGATCTCCAAGAACTCTGCCAGTAAGAACTACTGAGGGCCATGGGCATTAGACTTTCTTGCCGTATTGAAAGAGTCCATAGAATAGGCCTGGAGGAAAGCCGCACGCAACCATTTGGATCATTTACCAGACAGAAACATCATACAGCAATAATGAAATTCTTGGACTTTAATGACAAGATTGCAGTCCTAAGAGCCTACTGTAAACTTGGCCCCCCTCTACTCCTTGGAGAACATAAGGTGCTTCTCTTTGAGGATTTTTCTGCAGACATCTCACAAAGGAGAAGGGCCTTTAGTAAACTTTTACAACACTATTCCAACGAAAGATCCGCTTTCAAATTTTATACCTGGCTACATTAAAAGTTCTGGATCCAAATGGGCCACCCAGAATCTTCACCTCGCCCGCAGAGGCAGAGAAGGATCTGCATGATCTGTTGAATACTTACCCTCACATACCTACGAGGACCTAATTCCGGACACTTTGAACAGAAGCAGAAGATAAAAAGAGGTCCCTTGGGCCCGGGCACCATCCCCCCCGCCCGCTCTCTCTGCACTGAACAATCACCACCCACCAAAAAAAGGACTGAAACCTGACTCTGACCAGGACCGATGAGTTAGTAGCGTGCTGCGACTTGCATTTGCCTAGGACTTTTTGAGCTAGTAGGGGCTGGCGAGACCAACCCAATTTGTGACCCCTGATCTTTTGATCTTTGGACAGAAGACATCTGTGGATGGTGAACTACATATCACGGTGCCATATATATTTTTCTACTTTATTGCACCTAGTTCAGATAAGGCCCAATCTTCCTAAACAGGCTTGAAGGCTGGTGAATGAGGGATATAGGGAGATTTATCCTCTACGGGCAGAAAAAAGGAAGTCTCACTAACGCATCAAGAAGGGTGGGAGTTTGTTTTACCCCCTTTCTGCGTTATTCTGAAACGTGCTATGTGACACAAACTTTTATTGGTTCTATTGTTATGTTATTTGTTAATCTTGGTGTGGTGTGCTCTCCCCATGTATTTGCTCCTGTCTTGGACCACAGCTAAAATGGCAATTGAGGCCCTCCTGGATTCCACTCACCTTAGAGGGTATGCGTCTCCCCTGCATCAGTTTCATCCGCTTGATGAACCACGATGCGGGCCGTTTCCTGGAACGTAAAGGGGCTCCATTCCCCTAATAAGCGGATGAAAGTAATAAGACATTTAACGTGAATCCACCCCGATATCGCCTTTCTACTGGAATCTCACTTGAGGGAGGATGACATCAAGCGGATGGAAAAGCTTTGGGTGGGTCATGTTTATGGGTGCCCTTCGGTAAATGGCAAAGCTGGAGTCATCACCCTCATACATAAAAATTTCCACTTTGATTTAATCTCTCACATACATGATGGAGATGGAGTTTCACATTTGATCATTAAGTGGGGAGGGAAAGAGATCAGCCTCTTTAACGTATATGGCCCCAATGGACAAGGCAGCCCATTTTTTCGAGAGTTAGGGAAAAAAATACGGACTGACAAAAGTGCAGGTCAAATTGTAGGAGGAGACATGAATCTAGTCGTAGACCCCATGGAAGACAGGAAAAAAGAATAATTTTCACAAAAGCTTAGTTCAGCTCCCCATAGCGGAGAGAGCAGAGCCCTGGCACATCTGCTAGAAACAACTAATCTAAGTGACTGATGGAGAGGGAGAAACCCTGATGATAGGGAATATACATACTATTCCCCTGTCCACCAGTCATGGTCCAGACTGGACTATTTTCTGATATCAGATAACCTGTGTAACCGAGTAGAAAACGTTCAGATTCTAGTCATGCTCATTTCCGACCATACTCCGATTGTACTAGACATAGCGGAGGAATTCCCTAGGGGTACAGACTTTATTTGGAAATTCCCCCCTATTTGGCCAAGACTGAATACATCACTGACATGGTTAAGGGCTGGTGGATGGAATATGACACTAATAACGAGGCCCATCTTCTGACCCTTCCTTATACTGGGCAACATCTAAAGCAGTTTTGAGAGGCAAGATACATCCCTTTATAAGCGTAAACTTGCTGAATCTTACAAGTTGGCCTCGGAGACCGTGAGGTCCGCATATAAAGCTTTTCAACTTAAAGACTCGGTTGACAATAGGGTTAAATGGGAGACTTTGACATCTGGGTGGAACGCAAAGAGGAGCTATACCAATCCCACCTCCAGTCCACACTCTTTAGGTATGGCAATAAGTCGGAAAGACTCTCTCCAGGTTAATTAAGGGACTCTATAGGCCTTCCCACATAATGGCCATTCGCACATCGGAGGAAGAGGTAACTACAGACCATGCACAAATTAACAAAGCACTTAGACGTTTCTATGCTTCCCTCTACTTTGCCAGTCCTTATGGCGGGGTGGAGGAAGGCAGAAGATTCATCTCAAAACTAAAATTGCCATGCCTATTAGGCTTGCAAAGGGAGCTGCTAAACTCGGAGATCTCTGAGCAGGAAGTGTGAAATGCGATAAGGCAGTCAAAACCCGGTAAGGCCCCAAGGTCCCGACGGGTTTTAAGGAGAGATGTATAAAATCCTGATAGACTAGGTTACTCCGGTCCTCACACAGTACTATAACTTAGTTCTGCAAAGGGATACATTCATCCAGAATCGAGAACTGCTTTTATTAAAGTCATACCAAGAAGGGGATGGACCCTCTTCTCCCAGCCTCATATAGGCCTATTTCTGTCATAGATGTAGATCAAAAATTATTATCAAAAATAATGGCTGACCAGCTGGCAGAACTGATTCCTTTCCTAATTGGTCCCTCAAGGATTTAACAAAGGAAGGGAAGCTGTGGGAAATATTAGAAAGGTACTGGCAGTAACGGAAAAGATCAAGCACAACCCCACTCCCGGAGAACATCCTGTCTTATTGGCCTTAGACGCTGAAAAGGCCTTTGACAACATTTGAAGGGAATGGTTTTGGTTAGTCCTAGATGCAGTTGGGATTTTCGGGAACCTTTCAGACTTTTCTTACTGCTATTTACTCCAATCCAATAGCACGGGTACATACCCCTGGTTTCATATCTTCTCCAATTCATCTTCAAATGGACCAGATAGTGGTGCCCGTTATCGCCCCTCCTTTTCGATCTAGCCCTTGAATCCCTGGCGAGACTTTTGGAGGACTCAGCTCTTTTTTCAGGAATTAAGATTGGCACCCAAGAGATAAAAATTGTGCCCTTTGCAGACAACTTGATCCTATTTATGTTGAACCCTATGGCCCACCTCCCACAAGTTTTTGAAGCCCTTAGGCTATTTGGCGATCTATCTGGTTATAGGGTGAACGCTACTAAGAGAGAACTTTTAAGCTTGGATTTGAATTTCCCAAAAGAAAATTGGCCAGAACCTGGGTATAGACCTTGTCATTTCCCCAAATCACATCTCTTATTTAGGGATAAACATAGGTAGAACCCCAGACACCATTTATAGATTAAATTTTCCCCCAATTATTAATAGAATTTCTCAAGATTTATCGCAATGGAATTCTCCTCCCTTGTCCATGACGGGGAGATGTCACACCATAAAAATGATCAGTTTTCCCAAACTGTTATATCCCTTACAGACCCATTTCTTTTAAAACATTCCAACATAAATCAGATAAATTCAGTATTCTCGAAATTTATATGGGCCGGGAAAAAACCCTGTATAGCTCTTAAAAAGCTAATGCTACCAACTTCAAAGTGGGGGTCTGAATCTTCCAGATGTCAGGGGATACAATTTGGCATGCTTAGCACGATATGTCGTAGATTGATCAGAAGGTCTGAGCCATTATTCTAATTGGGACGTGGAAAGGGAGTTGATGCGTCCTTGGCATACCCATGCCCTTCTACATACTAAGTATTCAAATCCTCCTCTATAATCCTCCGAGACATGATCGTAGTGTGGAAGGAGATACGGAATCGACTGGGCCTTTCCTTCTTGATATCTAAAGGAATGCCTGTCTGGGATCATCCGGACTTCCCTTTAGGGCAATCCAATCTGATGTTTGCGAAATGGAAGGCATGTGGTTTGAGGGTGGCAGGTCAACTTCTGCATGATAAGGAACAAGGGTGACTCACGGCCTCAGAAATGGTGGCAAAGTTTTCTCTTCCTAGTTCGCAGATGTTAGCCTCTTATCAACTTTATTACTTCTGTACCTCTAGATTGAAAGATGTTTCAAAAGAGACATCCCTGAACACCTATGACATTTTCATAGACTCCAATAAAAGGAATTGCCGCCTCTCTGAGGCTATGAGAGGATGGATTATGAGTCATACAGAGTCGCATGTTTTTCAGCCCGCCGCCTGAATGATGACCAACTACCAGATAAGATAACACGAGGGTTAGCAGCAGTGTAGAAGCATATCATCTGCGCAAACTGGAGAGAATAAAATTTTAAGATTGCACATAATGCCACTCAGAACTTTCCGAATCGACTGCAACACTGCCCTAAATGTGAACTGCATAAGACTGACCTGGGGTACGGTCTATGGGAGTGTACCCACACGCAGGGCTATTGGGATAGTTTTGTGGCCTACATCAAAGTACATTTTATTGTTGTTCTAGATAAACATTACGATTTGTTGATCTTCCATTGCCCTAGACCTCCGGAGGGGGAGGGGGAAGGAACGTCTAGCGAAGTCCACAAGGTGCCAGCAATTATTCACATAGCAATTCCGATAGCTAAACGATGTCTACTTACCTTTTGGATTAAACCGTCCCTACCGTCAATTTCTATGATTGCAGACCAAATGAAAATTTACCTTACTGCAGATAAACTGGAAACAGAGAGATGCAAAGAAGTTCGTACAGCTGGGTTTTTCAGACGCTGGCGTTCATTCATAGAATCTCACTATTCAGATAGGGAAATCAAAATCTTGATGCAAATGTTCCAGTTTACAGATTGGTACTGTAGGGAGGGGATCTGTGGATCTCTGGGTAGACTGAGAATCTGAATCTAGGTAGACATGTGGATCGGGTAGAGGCAAATGCACATACGCCAATCTTGGTGCTCAGGGAGGACGGGGAGATACGCACACACCATGAAGTTCTTGAAATTGTTATGTTATTTCCTGACAATTCGTTTTATTGTTGTTCTTGTTTTAATCTGGACTTCACTGTACTAAATGTCCGTGTACTTGATTCTGTATTTCTTGGAAACATGATATATGAACATAATATGTCATACCGGATAGATGTATAAAATGTCCAAGAATTTTTCCTTTTAATTTAGTTTAACTTGATTTTATATTCTGATTTTATTTTAATTCTTATCTCTCATGTCTTTACTGTTGTAAAAGTTTTTTTGAAAACCCAATAAATATTTATTTAAAAAAAAAAAGAGTGTGGAGGTGGGTGGCAATACCAGTCCCTGGTAAAGATGGTGGGTGGTAGAAGGAGCAGCTGGCAGCAGATGTGTGGCATCAGGTGGGTGGTAGCATCAGAATAGTAGCTGAGACAAACTCATTTCTCAAAGTTTTGGTCAGACATCATGGCTGATCTAATCAGATACATAAGGGATTGGTGTGTGGTAGTGTTGAGCGATTTTTATCGACAAAGTTGAAATCGGCAAGGTTTTTATGGTGATCGAAATTTCCAGATCATGCGATAATTAAGGTTAAAATCTGTGCATCATCTATTAAGATCGCGCCTTTTTCGGCGCTTCCTGTAATTTTGGCGGCCAGCAAATGAGATTACAGAAGAGAGCAGGGTGAGATGTGTGTGCGACGTCATGACTGGGATGTGTATGGTTGCGATTGGCTGGAAAAATCACATGACCTCGTTTTACATATAACAGCGTTTCCTGTTTCAGCCTCAGTGTCTCTCAGCGTCTCATAGGGATAGGACCTGCGTTCTGCCTGTGGCCAAACAGCTCAGCGAAATTAGTCTATTTCTGCACAGAGAAACCTCTACTATTAGCTGTGATCCTTCCAATTTAGTTAGATTAGGGATTTGAACATTTATGTAGTTAGCTAGAGAATTTTAAAGCAGAATCTACCACTGTAAATTCACGGCGGTGGGAGCGGGGGGGGGCCCCGCGGGCGAACACAGACAAGCTCTATCTATAAAGAACACTGGATAAAGTTCACCAAGACTTAGTGTAGACATTGTAGTGGAATATCTTTATTATTAACAGTTTGCTATTGAAATATTTCCTGGATATTGGGCAGCCTGAACTTATATTGGATAAACATCATTTCTAGTAACTGCAGGTCTCTTTGATAGCTGCAAAACTCCACTTTTATTATCAGTATACATTTCAGATAGGTGTTCAATTTTACCCATTACACCTGTGACTGTTGATATATCCACCTTGCACTTAAATTACAAACCAGCAATCTTGTAGTCAGCACAGGTTGTTTGTTGCCAAAAATACCGTGTATCGTACGAAAACATCAGTTACGTGTTTTTTGACTTTTGCGCACCCAGCACTGTTCATTGACGCAGCATCTACGTAAATCTTAAAACAGCAATTCTATATTCACCACAGGTGAACTGAAAGGTTCTGTGACTTTTATAACCTAAGTGTGTTGCCTAAGATGTTGCACGTATACATTTGACTGTTGTGGATGTTAATTTCAGCTTCTCCAGCCTTGTTTGGGTGTAATAATGAAGGTGTTGTTGCTCTCCCATAGACTTTAATGGTCGTCGCGCATAATCGATGCTCACTATCGAAAAACCTTATCGATAGCGGCCGACTATCGACTATCGATCGATCTCGATAGCCAACGCATTCGCTCAACACTAGTGTGTGGAAATCCTGGCTGATCCACGCCTGATTCATCTTGACAAAGGTGAGTCTCTCCATAAGCGAGTTCTCCTTGATGTAACTATGGCCCCCGTCACACTGTACACCCGTTCTGATGCCACACTACTGCAGTGCAAACTTGGCAAGTTGTGGCCACAAATCCAGTTTGGCTGCCCAGTAGTCCCGTGGATCTTCAATGTGGATGGCAGGGTGCTTTCCACACCACCTGCTGGTTCAGTGTCTGCTCCAGGTGCTGCTGCTGGTGAGTACCTTCCTCACTAGGCGGGTGAAGAAAGCTGCTCATCAATGACTCCAGACTCAGGTGCTACTGATGGAGCTGGTACTGCTCCTACCCCACCAGCCACCACAACAGCCGAGGCAGTGGTATGTGAGTGCTGAGGAACCCCCTGGTCAGACCTGTGAGATGATGGATGAAGACGCAGATAGCCAGTGGCCAACTGACTACATAGGATGTCTCTATAGTACTTGAGTTTCTCCTCCCTCTCGGCAGGTGAAAAAAGGGCCCCCGTTTTGGACCGGTAGTGAGGGTCCAAGAGGGTGGAGAGCCAGAAGTCATCCCTCTGCCAGATGGTGACTATTCGGCTGTCACTACCCAGCAATATCGCAAAATAAAAACGCTGGTTCAGGAACATGTGTATATATGACACACACTGTGTAGTTGAAAGGTATTTCACCCCAGTAACTATAAAATTGGAAGTCTTTGGCACAGAGTGCAATCTAGTGCTGCTGCAGAGAGATCTGTGTACATAAGAGACACAGTGGTAAGTGGCAGAATATAAAATGGCTGGCCAATTTATAGGGCTGTGACATCACAGAAGCTGCTGATTTTTTGCATGTCTGCATGTCATGTCTTGAGGGCGTTCCTTTCTCCCATAGTTCTTTGCCCCATGTCACGCCACATGCTCGCTGCCATTTTAGAAAAAAAGATGATTCGTTACTACGAATCACCAGAAAATTTGCTTCGTTTAGAATCAAATTTTTCCTGAAATTAAAAACTAATTGCACTTCGTCAGATTTGATTCGCTCATCCCTAATGATTTTGCTATTTGGGTCAGTAGAATTAAAACATTTTCATTTCTATATAGTTTTTTATGTTTAACTACTGTTACAAAATAGAACATAGAATTATTGTGTTGTTTATGTCTGCATAGTGTGAGAGTCATAACTTTTTTTTCTGCATATACAGCATATTACAGTCTTTTTTTTTGTGGGATGAGTTAATGTTTTCATTGGTAGTATAGTGGTTTTCATATGACTCTTTGATCCTTTTTATAAAGGATTTTGGGAGGCAGAATGCAAAAAATACAATCCTGGTACCTTTTTACTTTTTTTTACAGCAGTCACCAGGCAATATAAATGCCATATTAATTTTACTCAGCAGGCTGATACAGCAATACCAAATGACTATGGGCGACATGTATGAATTCGAATGCGTACTTTTTTTTTACTTGCCGCCGACACTCCAGTTCTAAATAGATATAGAAGAGTGTAGAATATGACAGTATGAAGATTTTTGGCGCATTACATAGAACTTAATGCGCCAAACTATGTATGGTGTGACGTACTCACATTAGTTCGGCCGCCATCTTGGCTCGGCCCGGGGGTTATTCAGCACTGGGATCGCCGTCTTCTGCGGAATGGCACTCAGACACCAGGTTCCAGTTTACATTTGCCTCAGCCAGCTTTATTGAGGCACATACAAATAAATAATACAAACAAAAAACCTCAGGCCATCTGGCCACTAACTAAACAAATTAGTCCCTCGCGATCCGTGGCCTGGACCTAGCGTCCAGTACCACCAATGCACCTCGGATCTCACCCCCTGGTGTTGGCTTCCCGAAGCCTCTTGGGGGCCAGAGATCTCTCCTCAGCTCTGCTGCTCCAACATACCGGTAGCAGACCACGCCCCCAGATAACCCAGAGTAGCAGGCTTTTATAGGCCTGGTAAATCCCGGAACTGGAACGTGGGAACATGGGAACGTGGGAACAGCCACCCACCCAACTCCAGCTGTTCTGGGATAGCCACCCCATAATGACTGGACATCAGCCATACTACATATGAGTGTCAGCAACCTAATGTTGCTGACCGACAACACCTGACTTCCCCCACCGAAACCATGCCCTCGGTGGCACGTTTCTACCAGGTCCCCTGATGTATGCCATCTAGTGGCAGCACCTTGCGACCGTCTAAGGTCGCCCGGCCACATTTCCTCCCCCCTTGATAGAGGCCATAGGCCTTGATCACCCTATACAACACTTCCTCCGGGGTCAAAGCTCCTACAAAGGGCAAACGTCTTCTCTACATTTTCAGGGGCGGAGACAACATCGCTTACATACAGATCATCCCATGCACTCACCCTACAATGGGCAAAAATGAAGTCATAGCCACTTTTCATAAGTGGCACCATGCATACCTGTTCTGGAACATTGAAGTCACCATCTTCAGCCGGCATGCTGACCTTCACAGAGCTACTGCTGATAACCCCAGTACCAGTGTTATCATAATTTGTAGCTTTCTCCCCCACACAGAATAGCTTGGTATTGTGCCCATTAGGCAGTTTCTTCCCTCTTTTGGGTCTCATATAAGCAGGAGACCTTTGGTTGAATCCAGCAACCCCACAAACTTCACTAGAGGTAGTAATGACATCACCCCTCTCAGGGTCACTATCCACCATTGCTCCTAGGGGCGCACCTGAGCCCCAACCTGCTACCTCTGTGACTGCAGGATTACTATGAGACCACAACTTCTCTTTATCCCAAGGCCTCTGGTCCTCACTGACAACTTCCGCTACCCTAGGACCCACTGTGGCCCCCATAACATGCATGCTAATTTCAGGGTTCCCACTGCCAACATTGACAACGACTACATTACCTGACGTTTCACTAATACCAGAGGACACATTCCCCTGTTCACCTCTCTGCTTACTGGCTCTGTCTAGCAGCAGACCCTCTGCAGCAACGTGTGGCGATGTTTCATTCACATCCCCTGTAACCGTCTCTAAGGGAGAACTTTCAACCTCTTTCAGGGTTACTCCTTTATCTTGCTCATCATCAACTTCCCACCATGGGCTGGAGTCATTAGCAGACACATTTATAAATGGGATATCTGCCCTAGCAGACAGGTCAACCTCCTTATGGTTCTCCAACTCATACCCCAAACTGGCTGTATTCACATTGGGCAACTCCATCACGTGTTTAACCTCAGTAGGTGCAACAGACATCTGGCTGCTGAGGGCACCCACCTGTAGGTCGCCACATATCACCAGACCTACCACCTCTGTGATCCTGGTAATATTGTCCTTCATAACTTTTAGGGACAATGTATTAACCGTCTCAAAAGCAGGCACTTCCTTACCATCTGAGAATTCAATTACTCTCACCTGCCCCTCACTGGTGCCTGAGCAAACCCTCTTTTTTTTAGGGGCCTAGCAGCTCACTTTTTCCATTCCTACAGTCACTGTAGTCTTTGGGACCACTGCCGTATAAGCTACTGGAAATACAGCCACCATTGGAGCCAGTGAACTCAGCTGCACTACATGTCCCAGCATAACTGTTCTCTTCATTCCCTGCAGGGTCACAATCTATCTTTCCATCACAAAGCTCCATCTCTGGAATACCCTGCTCAGGGCTGCACCCAAAATCTGCCTTTTCCCACGTTTTCTTTGCACAAGGTTTTCCATCATTCCCATCTGTATAATCAGTATCATCCTTACACTGAAGCATTGACACATTGCTGTGTCTACTCCCACACTGATATAGAGACTCTTCACTAGTGTTGAGCGATTTTTATCGACAAAGTTGAAATCGGCAAGGTTTTTATGGTGATCGAAATTTCCAGATCATTCGATAATTAAGGTTAAAATCTGAGCATCATCTATTAAGATCGCGCCTTTTTCGGCGCTTCCTGTAATTTTGGCGGCCAGCAAATCATATTATAGAATAGAGCAGGGTGAGATGTGTGTGCGACGTCATGACTGGGATGTGTATGGTTGCGATTGGCTGGAAAAATCACATGACCTCGTTTTACATAGAACAGCGTTTCCTGTTTCAGCCTCAGTGTCTCTCAGCGTCTCATAGGGAAAGGACGTGCGCTCTGCCTGTGGCCACACAGCGCAGCGAAATTAGTCTATTTCTGCACAGAGAAACCTCTGCTATTAGCTGTGATCCTTCCAATTTAGTTAGTTTAGAGATTTTAACATTTTATGTAGTTAGCTAGATAATTTTAACGCAGCATCTACCGGTGTAAAGTCACGGCGGCGGGCGCGGGGGGGGGGGCCCCCGCGGGCGAACACAGACAAGCTCTATCTATAAAGAACATTGGATAAAGTTCACCAAGACTTAGTGTAGATATTGTAGTGGAATATTTTTTTATTAACAGTTTGCTATTGAAGTATTTCCTTTTGG